>LS596362.1:230852-253938 GCA_900490775.1 Pristionchus maxplancki | reverse complement strand
AAAGTTGCCGATTGCTCAAAAATCAATATTTCGCAACAGGAAAAACGCGTTTTAACACGATTTGACGTGCGCGCGTGGAGTTTCGAGTGTAGTAACCTAACCAATTGTTACCAAAAGTTGCCGATTGCTGAAAAATCAATATTTCGCAACAGGAAAAACGAGTTTTAACACGTTTTGATGCGCGCGCGTGGAGTTTCGAGTGTAGTAACCTCCCCAATTGTTACCAAAAGTTGCCGATTGCTGAAAAATCAATATTTCGCAACAGAAAAAACGCGTTTTAACACGTTTTGACGTAAGCGCGTGCTATTTTGAGGACTTACGAGCCTATTTCCAGGGAGTAGAAAGCGCAAGGAAGTCTGAATCACATTTGGAGAGCACTCCTAAATACGCGAAGCCTGCGATGCGCTTGTGAAAGGCTCGTGTGGCTGAGAGCGATCCGAAAAAGTTGCGATGTAGCCACGAAGTGGCGGAATCGCAACTTTTTCGGATCGCTCTCAGCCTCACGAGCCTTTTACAAGGGAGGATGCCAATGCGCATCCGCAGCGTTTGACAGCCTAACATTCGATGCGCTTGTGAAAGTATCGCTCGAGGACTTACAAGGGAACCCCATAAGTGGGCATCCATAGCGAGACTATTCAATGTCACAAGTCGAAAGTGACCCCATAGGGGAGTCCGAATCAGCTTTGAACTGATTGGATATAGGTTTCCTAAGAACCGAAAATTGATTTTGAAAATACAACCAATTTGCATGGGAAAATCCATTTCTCCTCGTCCAGGCTAGTGTAATAGTTCGTGTGCTCCTCCATCATGTCTCCCTTGGCGCAGCCGGTAGTGCGCCTGCTTACCATTTTGAAGGTTGTGGGTTCGAATCCTTTTGCCCGAGGCATCTTTTGCTGTATTTTTTAGACTTTCCTTATCTAGTACTGTACTTCGATTCCCCGTGTTTTTATTATTTGCTCTATTTTTTATATCGCAAATTTTAAACTGCCACCGTATTGAAAAAATTTTACCACACCATTTTCGTCTCCCATTAACCCGTCAAAACCAGATGAATCCAAGCAGAATAAAGGGCAGGGAGTGTTTGAAAAATACAGCAAAAGATGCCTCGGGCAAAAGGATTCGAACCCACAACCTTCAAAATGCTAAGCAGGCGCACTACCGGCTGCGCCAAGGGAGACATGATGGAGGAGCACACGAACTATTACACTAGCCTGGACGAGGAGAAATGGATTTTCCCATGCAAATTGGTTGTATTTTCAAAATCAATTTTCGGTTCTTAGGAAACCTATATCCAATCAGTTCAAAGCTGATTCGGACTCCCGTATGGGGTCACTTTCGACTTGTGACAATGAATAGTCTCGCTATGGATGCCCACTTATGGGGTTCCCTTGTTACGAGCCTATTTCCAGGGAGTAGAAAGCGCAAGGAAGTCTGAATCACATTTGGAGAGCACGCCTAAATACGCGAAGCCTGCGATGCGCTTGTGAAAGGCTCGAGGCCTCACGAGCCTTTTACAAGGGAGGATGCCAATGCGCATCCGCAGCGTTTGACAGCCTAACATTCAAAGCGCATGTGGAAAAGGATGACTTGAGGACTCACGAGCCTACTTTTCAGGGGAGTAAAAAGCAAAGGGAAGTCGGGAACACATGTGGAGAGCACTCTAAAACACGCGTAGCCTGCGATGCGCTTGTGAAAGGCTCGTGAGGCCGAGAGCGATCCGATAAAGTTGTGATGTAGCCACGAAGTGGCGGAATCGCAACTTTTTCGGATCGCTCGAGGCCTCACGAGCCTTTTACAAGGGAAGATGCCAATGTGCAACGCAACCTTGGGCATTTTAACCATTGCACGCAACCCGGCGAAGAACGTAGCAACCGAAGGTTGCTAGTTAGGGGGAAATTTGTGTGTTTTATTATTTTTCCATCCGCCCGGATGTCGGTGATTAAAATTGCACCACTCCTTAGCTTTTTGAATAAGCCCTGAAACATAATCAATCCTTCATAGATGAATAACCTTTATTGGCAATATCTTCAACTGAGAATCGATTTAGAATTCTTCAGGATCTGTCGTCCATAGCTCGATGCACCAGTCCTTTGTTTGGTCCACGACGAGCTTTTCTTCTTGAGTGAGTCGGGAGTAGGGTACCTGTGAGATTAGATACAAAAGCATGGGATTTGAAGTCTACAGAATCTAAAAGTAAGAATATCTTCACCTTTAGGGCCTCCAATAGACCCTCTTTGTCGGCCATTCCAATGAATTCGTAAAGCCTTCTCACTTCCATAGTTTAATCTCACCCTCGCTCCCGATTACTTTTGGGTTTAAAGATACAGTGATTGATTACCTTCAATGCCTCCAATAGTCTCTCCTTATCAGCCATTCCAATGCACTCGTGAAGCTCTGCCCGCTCCTCCTCGTTCACCTTCTTGTAGATCCAGGATGCGCAAGTATTCTGGGATTTTTTTAAATTATCGCATTTTTACGGAATAAAATACGCTATTTACCTTGATACTCTCTCCGACTTCTTGCTTGTTCTCTGAATCCAACTGCTCGAGCCAGCCCTTCGTCTTGGCAAGCAGTTGCTCGTAGGAGGCGCCGGCTTTCTCCAGGGTTTCTGAAGATGGGAGATGCGACTTCAACGACTAGTCAGGGGTATCCGAGAAAGACTGATGTGCTTCGTAGCAAATAAATATTAGTCCCAAAATAGGCCTTCAAATGAACAGCCACATCTAATGAATTCGAATATGGAGGAATGGAAAGGATATCTCTTCTTTCTGCTCCGGGCTCATCCAGCCGATGAACTTGTCGAATGAAGGAACTACAAATTTCACTGGATTCTTGCCTACGGATGCTGAAAAAGGGATAAATAAGAAAAAAATCGAGGAAAATAATAAAACCTTGACTGCATACAACCATCGACGAGATTATTAGTAGGAAGTACCACGACGACATTGAGTAAATTGATGGAAAAACGTGTCGACAGGATCTCTGAGCACTTTTATAGCGATCGATACTGATTATTCACTGTCGTGTCGAAATGGAATGGGATGAATAGAAACGATGATTCAGAATAAGAGAAGAGGAAGAGAAGATCCGTGTGAACTAACGATGACGTTGGCTCGATTTTGAAACAGTGATATCTGAATTACACACAATCTTTATTCTAGATTTTTGCGCGCATACATTTCCAAAGGATTGAACCAGTTTACCTGCAAATTTTGATTGGCCACATTTAATTTTTTTTAGAAGCCTGCTGCTGTCTCTTCATTAAAATTGATCCTCCCTACATCTTGAATTCACCTTGAAACATAGTCGAATCATACTTATACTCGAAATGGACTAATTTCCGAGAAAAAAGAACTTCCCACATTATCTCTCACTCTGACTCCCAAGAGAGCATGAAGAATACAGACCAATCTTTCATTCAATCACAACACTCCCCGCCATTCCAAAATGTTTATCATCTCTTCCCTCACTGCCTAAGTTGCAGGTATTGACACTCTCAGGGTCAGACTGGGCGAGAGATCACTGCAAATGGAGAGAACCAGACAATGCGCACCTCTCTCCCAATTAGGCACGTTATTTTGCCGGTCAGAGATGGTGAGAGAGCGTGCGAAATGGAGAGAGTCAGAGCGCAGCGCGAGTATTGAGTTCTCTCGACAGGTTTTCTTCACTTGGCTGCCCTTCCTCTCTCTCCTCTCCCTTCCTTTTCTTGATTTTCTCAAGAGATAGGCCGATTGCTACCTTTACTTACTATCTGACGAGTTGGGAATAGAATGACTCTTCATTTTCTGTGCTCTCTCGCTCGTCACAACCGTTACTTCCTGTCGCGAATTCGTTCACAGTCGTTCTGCACGTTTTGCGCTTTATTTGCTAGATCTCAAGCTGGAAACGAAGGCTCTCCTCTTTTTTCGAGCTCTCTCATCTCTCAATCCTCTAAGAGAACACAAAACGTGATGAGAGCCAACCATGGCCTTGTAGACTGAATGCTTTTGATCTCTTGCATTCTGCACGTTCCTTTTCTCACTTGTCGATGTGCGCTTTTCGCTAGCAATGATTTCAAATATGATCAATTGTCTTTCAGATCTACCGTGCACCAATAAGTCAATCCATCGATATTCCTAAAATCGATCGATAATAATCGATAAATCATGACTGAGAGCATGGAGAGCGAGTCGTTCTCGGCGTTTTCGCCGGCAGAGCCGGCTGTGGACGCGGCATTTGTGAGCAAGCATAATCAGAGTGCGGAGATTTATCAGGTAATTATTTTATATTTTTGGTTGGATTCAAACACGATAACGTTGTGCCGAAGTCGTCTCGTCGCTATAATTTCAGTTATGTTCAAATGACATGAAACTTTCATTATTCCGGAATCCCAGCATGGAAGTGTTCCAAGAGAAAATAGATTTTTGAAAATACGATTCCTAATCTCTTTCCAGATCTTCAAAGACGAAGTGGACACCCTCCTTCAAGCAGTGAAGACACCCGGACTGGATCACTCCATGAGGATCAGGGTTTGTTGTTATTGTTGTTATTGTTATTGTTGTTATTGATGTTATTGCTATTGGTGTTATTATTTTCAATTTTTTGAATGTGTTTCAATCAGTAATTACCCTTTTGACGATGTCAACTTTTTTCAATTATTATTCGTTGAAGGTCTTAAAAACTAAATTTAAATATATGAGTTTAATTAATTCATTAACATTTCAGAACATCCTCAACCACTGCGAGACACTCTTATCAGTATTCGAGGACGAGAAACAATACTTGATGGGAGATATCCTGTGCAATTGGGCGATTCGGCAGCAGAAAGTGCGTGTTTTTCTCAGTTTTCCATATTTTGACACAGTTGTTGATGAACTAGTGAGGGCTTTTTACCAAATGCAGTATCTAGTATATTCAGTTCAATTGGGCCAATTGGGCCTTCAATTTGGCCTTTTCAAATGGATTCCCAATTCAAGAAAACAATTATCTACATTGAGACTTGCACTGAGTTTCGTCCAGATTATCTCGTGACTAGGATACAACTTTAGATCTCGTTGACCTCGATCATTTGCAAGCCGCGATCTGCATTAGCAGAATGAAATGAAAGGAATGCCTAGCATACTGATTGATTTCCCTTGATTTGAAATTCCTTCGTGCAAATCGACTGCATTAGCCGCAGATTCGAAATCAAGTGAAGCAGATTAGCAAAATTGAGCGTTTGATTGTGCAGTGATAGTGAACAAATGGACAGCATTAGCTGCCCGCTGGCAGCAGTGAGCAACGCATCAGCCGACCATCCCCTCAAATTACGAATTTTCACCTCACGCTAATCGATCGATTGACTAAAAATATAAGAGAGAGAGATGCCAATCGGCTGTTGTGTCTCTCTCCTCTCGTGACACTAGAAAGTTTTACGCTCTGTGTGCTGTTTAGGGGATGAGTCAGCCTACTTGCGATGGAAAATTCGTGTAGAAAGTAAGAGGCCAACGAGGGAACGGCATTAAGAATAGGAGTAGTACTTCGTGGCAGAATGCAACTGAGAAATCAAAGATATCGGAAGTGTAACTGCAGGTTGAATTACATTCGAAATGCATCGATGGTTGTTCAGTGTGATTTTTAAATTACGAGACTTGGAACATATTCGAAACATGTTCGTATCGATCGTTTTTCTTTTTTTTAATTCGGAGACTTGGTCAAAAACTAACAATATTTTCCAGTTGAGTATCGCCACACTATGGACGCAGCAGCTGCACTACAAGCAGCTGGACATGATCCATTTGCAGTGAGTTACCCACCTAATTGATTCCACGGGTTTCTTGACGATCGATATTTGTAAGTTGCTATGCACTATTTCTTTTACACCCATCTGTCGTGGAACACTAATATTTGAGGCCAAATCTATGCCATTAATGAGAAAAAAAGTGCGCGTTCCTTACGTCGACAAATTATTCCGATCGGGAATGCATTTGTTGACCTTGACAAAACGTCATGATGTTCCTTGCAATTTCACCTACAATTGGTGATCGTTGATTCCTAATCTTCGTCGAATACAACGTTTGCAACTTTCCACAACAAGAACGTATTTAGACTTTACAGCGTTTCTTCACTGTTTTTGCCCTGGTGCATCAACACCAGGGCAATGAGTCAATGACTCAATCGAAAGCAAACTAAGCCAACCAACATTCGAGCAATGTTCTCCTCTCCATTTTACATGCTCTCTCACCAGTCAGATACGCGAGAGAGTGCGTGAAAATGAGAGAGTCGGAACGTTACTCCAACGATAACCTGAAGAACGTTAATATTTTTTATGCAGATTCGAATACTTCGGGGAGCTCCTTCAGCAGACCCTCTCCGGCCTGAACTACCTGCAGGAGATCTTTCCGGGAGTGGGATTTGATGAGGTACTTTTATACTTAATGAGGTACTACAGACAAAGGGAATATCAATAAAAGATTTTGACGCTTGTCTTTGAATAGACTGTGAAACATAACACAGTCATTGAAATTTCTGAAGTGAATTCGCATCAAAGCATTGAGAAGGCTCGTAATAGTCAAAACATATCCATATTTGTATTCATATGTATCCTGCCATCAAGGTAACGGGCCTGCAGGAGGTACAAGACTTGCAGACATCCAACTAGCCACTGAAGTCTGACACTTATACTAAATTCACGAAGCAGTCTTCTTGAACGGGGCCTTTTTTGACGGCAGAGCACTCGAGACGATAGGAATCCGTCCTAGGTCCTCCTTTTGATTTACCAAGTGGGCGATACTCGACGGGTTGCCCAAGCTGACGGACGAGGAATCTCCAAACTGGGGATGGAAGAGAGCGGGGTGAGAGTCGACCGCCCGTCCCGATTGCAAGAATGGAGATTCGAAATCAACAACAATATCAAAACAACAACAACAATAATAATAACAGCATAATGACACCATCAGGCCTGGTCTCGCTTCCGCCACATGGCCCACTACTTCCTCTACTATTCCATCATCGTGTCAAGGCAGCCGCCCAGTGTCGTCGTAAAGGTGAGACAATTAAGCGAATTAGTATTAATTAATTAAAAAAATAATTAATTGAATAATTTTAAGTGCGGTGACGCAGAGAACCACCGGCGCAGCAGGTTCTGGTTCAACACAGAGTTGAGGTTGGTTGGCCTTTGATCTTTCTGACTAATAGGCAGTGCTGAGGGACAGCATGTAAAGGATCAAAACAGGGGTGAAAGATCAAAGATCAGAGATCAAAGACTACTCTTCAGAGTGCTTGGCGGCGGCGCCTTCGGCATCGAAGCATCAGGAGAGGGCATGGAGGTGAGCTAATTAATCTGATTCTAGCTACGTTTCCACAAAACACGAAGATTGTGAAGGATTGTGCGACATTATCAGGGAATAGACTATGCAAGAACACCATTATTTATAATTGAACTTTTCTAGTTCCGCACTGGGCCCCGCCCCCTTGGCCCCTCCCCTTCCCCATCGGACTCCTCCCCTAATAGAAGGGGGCGGGACCTTAGACAAAAATAATGTCTTTAGGATTTCTTGAGTTAGTTTGTTTAGGCTTAGGCTTAGTCTCCGCCCAAGAATCCGCCAAATCTTCAAGGGGAGGAGTCGAGGGGCGGGGTCGATTGCGGAACTAGAAAAATAATTATAATTTTCTCAGGTCCGTTGTTTCCTTATCACTGACGAAACGGCGAAGCAGCTGCTGTCCAACGCGTACCATGACGTGTGAGAACTAGTGTTGACAATTCGGGATCGGCCTCTCCTCAATTTGACTGCTATCTCGTCAGTCAGACGAGCGAGAGAGAATTGAGGACAGGTGCGAGCTGAATTGTCATTACGATTAAAATTGTTTTATGTTTAGCCGCTGCGACGCCAAAATCAGCGCTCGTACCATTACAATATTATGCAACCTATGTGAAACGCAACTGAAAAAGAATTAAGATTTGTCGTTCTTTGGAAACCTGCGCTTTAACATATTATTCATATAATTATTTGCAGTTTCGAGAGCGAGGAATTCGTGATCGAACCGTGTACAGCCGCCTTTCAGAAGAAAGAGAACAAGGGACTGCGATCGAAGTTTGAAGACATGGTGAGGACCGGGAAATAGGCGTCTGGAACCGGGAAATGGGGAGATAAAGCTAATCCAGAGCTTAGAACAAGGAACGACCCTTTACCTTTGCAGCGAGTCTCCAAGAAGGCCCAACTCCGTCGAGACTCTGTCGCTACAAGAAGGTACTAGAGTACATCTGCAATTCTCTCATGAGTCAGAGAAAGCGAGGGAGCGTGCGAAATGGAGAGAGGCAGACAGCAACTCTCATGCATTCAGGTACTGCCTCTGCTACAGTGTGCAGTTGACGACCTCGTGCGGCATTGAGTTGGTCGGCAAGAAGGTTAGATTAACTGAAACTAACATTAAATAGGCCTGGAATAAGCATGCAATTGGATCGAAACTGAAATGATTTTGAGCTGAATGTAGCCTGAATTTACCTGAAATTGTCTGGCAAGTTATTAATTGTTTCTTCAAGATCGTTTTCAACGCATTGTTGATTGCTCTCGCGAATCCAAGATGAGCGCGCTATGAAACGTATCTGGGCAATGAGTTGGCAAGTATAAAGAAATTTCCAAGCAAACTCGAAATGATTCAAAGATAATTGAGCTTAATGCACCCTCTACACACGCACACACAATTAAATCAATTTCTTGAGTCTCGAAGTGTTTTCTAATCATCAAATCGACAGGTATCGCTGCCCTTCGCAGTTCTAGTCGGCCCGAAGACTGACGTTGAGGCAAAGCTGTTCCTGGAAAGATCATTCGCTGATCTGGTGAGTCATGCGCTGTTCGTTTTAAACTAATATTTCGTAGGCAAATATTTCGTACTTTCATACTTTCATCATTTTTATTGCCTACTCTGATGAAAACCGCTGGACGTTGATTCCTGTGTTTGCTAACAAAAATATGTTTCACAGGTACTTTAAAAGTTGAGGATGGCAGCAAGAGCAGTCCATCTTCGTCGCACAATAAAAAAAATATATAAAAAAGAATAAAAACTAATTTAAAGGTGCGCCGACCACTCTCCGACATTCCCGCACATGCATCTGCCGTTGAGCTAGTGGATCAAATGGAGATGAAGTTCCAGGTTGGTTTGACCTTAAATTTACCTAAAATTAAGTTGTCATGAGCATAAAATAACTCAAAACATGCCTTAAAATGAGCAAAATGAACCTGAAAAAAAGACTGAATGATCCTGAAATTGCAGGCGATCATCGAAACCCCGCAAAAGTCAACGGACGGGCCGCAGCTGATCCAGCCGAGGACACTTACGAGACAGGTTATTAATTATTTATTTAATTAGTTCATTCATTTTCTTCATCTCTTAAAGTCGTATGAAACGTATCCGATGATGAACTCCTGAATTCCAAAAATCAGAAATTTCGTAAATTTCAGGCGAAAGAGCACCTCGCAATGCGGTTGAAGCCCAATCCGCAAGGCTTTGTGGCATTGGAGAATTTCTTAAAGGTCACTTCTATTTTATTGACTGCATCATTTGCACTTTGAATTTTTGAAAATAAATAAATAAAAATAAAGTATTCTTCAGTTACCCGTCGCTGAGGAATACCAGTTGAAGAAGAATTCGACAACCGAAGGCGATTGGAAACTCGTGCCCTACTTTGATTGGTGAGTGACAACAACAACAACAACATAACAATAACAATAACAATAGCAACACTAATTAAAGGTTCTTCAAACTCGCTGAGATCATCAACAAGTACCTGTACCAGATGTGGCACAATGGGTGAGAAATTGCACAGACTGTTAAAAACAACAACAATAGTAACAATGACAACAATAACAACAACAATTGCAGACTAATCTACGGCTTCTGCTCGAAAGAGGACTCCGAGCGCATGCTGCTGTCCATACCGCGATCGGTTAATTTTGTTAATTTTTTAAAATTAATTAATTTATGATTTTAATTTTTAAGTACTAAAATTAATTGCAGGTCCTCCTTGTCCGATTCTCCGACATTGAATACGCAAAAATCAAGATCTCCGTAAAAGACATGCACGGCGGTAAGCAATTTGACCTAACTGACCTATCTGACCTGCCGTACTAGTTAAATACATGACGAGAGCACTGTAGAAGTACTTCCACTAGTCCATACAGAAAAACACACCTCCATATTCAAATAGGTCTTCGCACTTCCCAATATACCGTAATCTACGGCTACAGTGGCCCATACAGTACCGAAAGCTACCGTACTCCCAATATACCGTAATCCACTGCTACCGTAGTCCGCCATCACTGGTACGAACACTCGGACTTGAACGCGCGCCAATTAACGAACGAGCTGCTGGCCAATCACAAATTCGCGCACGTCGAGCTGATCTACCCGGATATCGATTTGGAGGTACGGTGGATTATCGATTAATTGCATTGGTTTTGTTGACTGTGGTAGCATCGATCGATGACAATGTTCTGACTACAGAATATTAACGATTCGGCGGTCATTCCGTAGGTTGAGGACTGTCCTGAGCTTATCATTTTAAATAACAAAATGCTCAAAAATCACTTCACAGGTAGCCCTGGGCGGTCGCGAGAAGCCGTCCTTCTCCCGCCATCCTCGCGCACTCGCCAACGACATCTACTTCGACAACCAGGGCGCCGCCACGAGCACGTTCTAGTCGACATGAGAAGGCCATTATCCTCGCAAATCACCATTTTTAAATCAGCAGCTCTTCTATTGATTGATCACGCGTCTGAGTCGCCACGAGCACTTTCTAGTAGATATACCTATTATCCATGCAAATCATGCTTGCTGAATCCACGCGCTCATGTAAGATTTAATTGAAAATCTACATCAATTGCCAAACGCATTGATTTCATGTGCCGCCGCTCAGGATGGATAGTATCAACGCTGCATTCGCTGTTCCCTATGATGCATAGAGTCGCCTCAGCAATTTAGCTCCATGAGCTCCTTTCCCCAACAATGAAATTACTACTAATTCATTCATTCCTGATGTTAAATCATGTATCTATCCTTGTGTCAGAGCCTATTTTGTTTCGTAACATTGCAAAATTGTTCTAAGCTTGCCTCTGTTCCTCATTGTTACGTGTGCTATCCAGAGTAAAGAGAATGAACTGTGCCCTGAACTGGGATGCAACGCAAGCCCATATTGGCTTTACACAGTTACCACCTCTAATATCATGCGGAGATTAAATTAATGGAAGCTTTTAAACAAATCGAAATACCTCATTGAAAATGTTTCCACTGACATCCAAATTCGCCTTCCAATTTGACGCTACCCATTGCGTCCTTCAAAACTTTCTCACGGCTGCTGAAACCGTCAAGATCCTCTTTCGATCACGCGCCTTCGGTTCCGGCATGTGGCTCTCCTCTATTCGCTAGCTCTCTCGTCGGACGAAGGATCCTTCTCGAGATCTGAGGCGATTCAACTCCACCCTTCCACAGTCTCTGGTATGTCAGACAGCGCGAGGGAGAAGCTGAACAGGAGAGAACCTCTCTCGCCAGGAATTCAACAGTGTGACCGCCGTTAAAGAGAGATCGAAGTGGAGACGAGAGGAACTCGATGATTGCTGGGTATAAAAGACACGCCTCTGCTTCTCATTTCATTTCAAATATTTTTGAAGCCTTCTTCAATTTTCTGTTCCTCATTGCTGAAATTAAGAAAATAACCTAGACTACATCAGTCGTTGCGTAGAATCTTGTTATGACAGTTCTATTCGTAATAATACAATTCCAGCCATGCGTCTCTTCCTCTCCCTCCTTCTCGCCGTCCTCTCCCTCGTCGCTGTCACCTTCGCCAGAAGCGTCGATGACGTTTTCAGAGGAAAATAAATCAAGCCATCGTCCATCGTCGCTTTGTCGCATGTATTCCCGAATAAAGAGATTGACCGTCGAGGAGTGATTGTTCCACACACGCAACCGTCTAACTGACGCCCATCTATTAACAATGGGCAGCCCAGGACATCAAAATCACCCCCATCAAAGAGATCTATCAACGTGAGATTGACGATAAACCATTCGATTGACTATGAGGCTTTTAAGTATTGATTTGACTACTTTCTCAACACAACAACAAGAGCCTTGAGATAGTCCGTTTCGTATTCAAACATATGTCTCACGCAATCATCACGATCCTCAAGTTTGCAAATAGCTCAATATTTCCCTAGATTTATCTCAATGACTCAAGGAAACTCTCTCACTCTGTCTGACAAACCAGAGATTGTGGGAGGGTGGAGTTGAATAATTTCAGATCTCGAAAATGAACCTTTCTGGTGTTGTCGTCCCAGGAACAAACGAACGCTCAATACTGCCCCATATCAAATTGTAATAGATCGTAGTAAGCACCGAAACTTTAATTGATCATGACACCTAGAACCAGGCATAGAAGTATTGATTCGACTTAGATTTGTGCAACCACCCCCGCCCACAACTGCAACATCTATGTGTCGGATACATGTTTGCGTGTGCCAGGCAAATCGGTCAACCGCTTTATACGGGAGTGTATGCGACATAGCGACGATGGACGACGAGTTGGAATTATTTTCCCTGTTGTAGGCCCTCGTTGTAGGGTTTCGCGGCGAAGGTGACAGAGACGAGCGAGAGGAAGGCGAGAAGGAGGGAGAGGAAGAGACGCATGACTGAAATATTATTATTACGAATACGAAATTAAACTAGTCGGGCAAATATGAGATCATCAGCGATATCACTGGGATGGGTTGCTACGAAGTAGGCCAGGTTCAAAGCTTTTATTTGGGTAATCAGTTGAGGGACAAAGGAAGGCGGTGGGATCACTGAATGAGATGCAGAGGTGTATCTTTTATACCCAGCCATCATCGAGTTATTCTCTGAATCATCTTCATTCCTCGCTCTTTCTCACCCACTACGGCTGAAACCGTCAGCCTAGATCGTTTTCGATCACGCGCCTTCGGTTCCGTCATAAGGTTCTCCTATATTCACATGCTCTCTCTGAGGATGAAGGATTCTCCTCGAGATATGAGATGATTCAACTCCACCCTCCCACTGTCTCTGGTCGGTCGGACAGAGTGAGAGAGTAGGGAAGGTGGAAACTATTCTCGCCTTGACAATGAATTCAACTTGAAGTGTGACCGCAGTGGATAAGAGAGAGGAATGAAGAGAGTTTCGATAATAACTCGATGATGGTTGGGTATAAAAGACACGCCTCTGCATCTCATTCAGTGCCTCAGCGCCTTCTGCAGTGTTTTCTCCCTCAACTCAATGTCCCAATAAGAATGCCCAACCTACCCTACTTCATAGTAACCCATCCCAGTGATATCGCCGATGCTGTCGTATTTGCTCGACTCGTCTAATTCCTTTTTCGAAAGAATATGAACCATTGCAGGCATGCGTCTCTTCCTCTCCCTCCTTCTCGCCATCCTCTCCCTCGTCGCTGTCACCTTCGCCCTCGAAGAGAACGAGCATCTGCAGGGAATCTCGTTTGAAGACGTTATAAGATCAGGAAAATGATTCCAACTGGTCGTCCATCGTCGCTATGTCGCATTCACTTCTGAAAATAATAAAGATATATCTTTTATTGTGGAGCATTTGCCGGCACACGCAAACTTCTAATTTTTAAAGCCAATCAATTATCGATGGGCAGCCCACACAGTCCGTTTCGCATTCAACCATTTGTCTCAGCAGTACTCATCACGATCCAGACGTTTGCAAATAGCTTGCAGTTAATGGTGTTGTCATGATGGAACTAACGAGCGCTCAATATTCCCCCACCATCTATCTGATTGGGGCATGATCGACACTGGACAGCAATCCCTTGATACTGGAGTGCTAATGACCATCATGCCATTTTGGTAGCATCAACGACCTCCGATGTCTGATTGAGCTGCACCTTTTTACTGCTTGTAACAATAGTTTTGCCAATGAGAAGTACCAGGTAAATCGGTCAATCTTTTTATCGGAAGTGTATGCGACTTAGCGACGATAGAGGACGTGTTGGAATCATTTTCCTCCTGCTCTAGCCTCTTCTTGAGTTATTCCTTGCAGATGCTCTTCGAGGGCGGAGACGACAGCGACGAGGGAGAGGAAGGCGAGAAGGAGGGAGAGGAAGAGACGCATGACTGCAATAGTATTATTGGTAATGCGAGGCATGACGAGTCGGGTATGAGAGCGGCATGAGGTTGAATCACTAGGATGAGTTATACTACGTGTGGCAATGAGTTGAGAGAAGAAATGACCTTAGAAGGCTGCCGGGGTACAGAATGCAGAGGCAGAGGCGTGCCTTTTATACACGACATTGATCGAGACCATCTCCATTCCTCGCACTCTCTTCTGACAACGCTACCTCATGCGGTCACACTCCGAGTTGAATTCAAGGCGAAAACAATTCCCAACTTCCCTACTCTCTCACTCTGTCTGACAGACCAGAGACTGTGGAAGGGCGGAGTTGAATCATCTCAGATCTCGAGAAGGATCCTTCGTCCGACGAGAGAGCTTATGAATGAGGGAGAGTCACATGCCGGAACCGAAGGCGCGTGATCGAAAGAGTTGACGGTTTCAGCATTAGTTAGAAAGTTTTGGAAGTTACAAATATGACTTGTGTCAAATTTGCAGGTTGCAACTGCTACCGTAGAAACTTTCTAAATATGATTGGCTCTATCGATTATTCTGCGCTTCCATTAAGTATACGAATTACTTTTTTTAAATGCTATTGGAATTTGTATTCTTTGCAAAAAATGATTTATGGAGTGGCTCATTAGCCACAATTACTTGTAAACTCAGGGCATGATTGTACTATGCTCATACTGGTCTGTAAGGTACATTCAAGATCTCCCTGACATTTAGTGGTATTTGCTGGGTGTCTTCATATGTTCATGTTGGAATGAATACTAATGGTGTTTACACACTGCCTGTTGGGTCAGTGACCTGCGATGTCTTTGGCGCTTTGGCGATGATGAACAATCATCAGCTACTCCGATGTCTGATTGCACTGCACTTCGTGCATCAATAGTTTTGTCAAATGAACGCTTGGCAAATCGGTCATTCTCTTTATCAAGTGTGAGACATTGAGGAATTATCCGCGAAAGTCGACGTTTACTCCCTGCAGATGCTCGTTCTCTTCGAGGGCGAAGGTGACAGCGACGAGGGAGAGGATGGCGAGAAGGAGGGAGAGGAAGAGACGCATGCCTGCAACGGTATTATTGAAAAAAAACGAAAATACATACTTAGACAATAAGAATTATGCTGTAGACGAGGAGTAAGTAGCAAAATGGTAGGGAAGCGAGAGACGAATGCATTTTATACAGTATAAATTATACTCAGCAATGATCTAGTTCCTCTCGTACCCTCTTCGATCTCTCTTTAACTGCAGTCACACGTGAATTCTAGGCGAGTGGGGTTCTCTTCAGTTCCTCCACTCTCTCGCTCTTTCTGACAGACCAGAGACTGTGCGGAGTGGAATCCTCTCTCGTCACCAATAACTAGAGATCTTGTAAAGAGAGGAGGGACGCCAAAACCATTGGTCGGCAGAGTAGATTAGGCAGTTTCAGCAGTAGTTAGACAATGTTGAAGGTTCCATACAGGTACTGTCCAATCAGGAGGTTGCAACTGGGAATGGAAACTGTATCATTACGTAAAGCAGCAAAAACATTGTCGAGATCTTTAGTGTTTGTTGGAAGCCAGTATCTAGGCAGTATAACCATACCTGATATGCTGATTTTAAACGGAGATCTTGTCTTTGAGCAATTTACTCGATTTACAAGCAATTGTGACTCGTGGATCACTTATCCGCAAATCCCATTTCAACAGATCTTGCCTCTTCATGCTGTGTACAGAGAGACTCATCCACATCTCACTCCCACCTCCCGCTCAGATTTCGATCCCATCTAATTGTAAATCTCGCCGCGGCTATTAGCCCTTTCGGGATAACTTTCACCTCTTTTTTCTTGTGTGATTTCAATCATCAAGATCGTGTTTTCTGTATAGTTTATCTTTGAAAACCAATAAGCCTGATAAAAATTGTCAAGCAAGTCGTAGCATTTTTCTTTGTATTGTCTCTGAAGCGTATAATAAACGGTGTCAACGAATCATCTCACCTATTAGCCCTTCCGGGATAACTTTCACCTTTTTTTATTTCACAAATGCAAGATATCTCCCTTGAGATACGATTTAGATATCACATTTGCCATTAAAATAACGACTCTCCCAATAGTTACGGTTGTACAATTAGCGAAAGGTAAGAAAGAAGCTCCATCACCTTTCCATTTCTCGGAGAAACTCTGCGCCTATTAGCCCTTTCGGGACGAAACTTTCACTCTTTTCTCTTGTGATTGCAATCGATCTCTTTTCGCTTCTCGGATTAGGTATTTAGGACAAAAAGTGGACTAACTCGCTTTTTTCCATCGTCTGACTCTCTCACTTTCCCATGTTCTCTCTTGTCCCTGACCTGCTAGATATCATGGTTAATGGTGAAGACAAACCCGCTCCGTTCCACCTACCTTTACTCTCTTTTATGTCCTCCTGGCCCTTCAGATTGGTCTCTCAATCCTGCCTGCTCTCTCGCCGATCAGAAAACTATGATTGGTCCTCCCTTTCGCTCAACCCTCAGGGCAGGGGATCCTCTCATCATTCTGCTTACTCTATCACTAGTTAGGCATACAAAAGACAGTGCCAATTGGGTAGACCCATTCTTGAATCGCCCTACCCTCCAAGAGGAGGGTCGATTGGTCTGGGCAAAACCCATCCTTCCCCCACTTTCCTGTTCCTGCCGGGGGCACTGTAGGGCCATTCTCACTTTTGTTTGCCGCCAGCTTAGGTTGCTGGAACATCGCTGCTTAGCCTAGAGAGATTGATTGGATTGGTATTGTACTTAGCCATGGTATCGTAGAAAATACTAGATTATTTAGTTGAAAAAATCAAGAAGAAATGAGCGTTATCAGTTGTACTGGGACTTAGAGGAAGCCTGAAGCCTATTCAACGATTGCTAGATCGCACAATTAACTCGCCCATTGCACGATTGAGTTGTCTTACAACCTGTCAGAATCCTTTTTTTCTGCTTGAACTCTAGGAATTCGAGATATCGTTTAGATAACTTTTAAAAAAATTGAAACCTATTTCCCGGATCTTACATTCTACGGTCCTCCTATTCAGATGCGCCTCTCCCTACTCATCCTCCTTTCACTTACTGTTGTCGCACACGCCGCCTTCGACAAAGACGAGGCCGTGCGCGTCGTCCGCATCCAGGTAATTGCCGGCTCAGTGAATCCCGGCTCTAACAAATCCCGGCTCTGGCATTCTCCGGCTCTGCCATTTCCCGGCTCTAGCAAATCCCGGTTGCAGCTCAACTACGAGCAGGCGTCCACACGCGAGATCGACCACATCGGCAAGTGGTCCTCGCTGCTGAAGTCGTCGCTGCTGGCGTCGTTGAGGTGATTTGACGGCTCTGGCAATTAACGCCCCTGGCATTCCTCGGTTCCCGGTTACGGCTCTACTTGCAGGTTCATCAACAAGCACTGGCTCATCTGCGGCGGGTCGGAGGAGGACAAGTGAGTGATTTGTGTTTTCGAAAATATTAAGCCTATATCCTAGTGGTTCTGGCATTCGACGTCTTGAAAGAACGGCTCAGAGGACGGAATAATAGTCGACCTTGCAGAAAATCCGCCACCGACTGCGGGAAAGCGCACATCACCGGCGAGACGCTTAGTGATTCTCACTACAGAGTCAATGTAACGTTTGTGGCTGAGAGGTGAGATTCAATCAGAAAGATACTCACTCCCTAAAATTCAGTAGAGGTAGGTAGGTAAGTAGAGGCTAGTAGGGCGCACATCAGTGATTCTCGCTAGATGGTGGTTCTTATTAACTGGTTTGCTCTCATAATCCATTATCGGTTCGGTTTTGATAAAACTTCGTGTAGGATTCACCGGAAAAGCGCTAAGTGGATAATGTGGTGAGACCCTCACTCTCATTCCACTTTCTCTCTCCCATTGTGTGCCATCCTTGTATTGGTCACACCGCGCTGACCGAGGTGACCCCCGCTGAGTGATTGAAAGCATTGTGCGAATAGCCACGGAACAAGAAAAAAAACAGTCATTAGGGGCTGGAGAAGTGGATAAAAGTAGTTTCTTCGACAGCTGTGTAGAAATGATGACCCCGCTGAGTAATGCGAATTTTCGCGCAAGGAATTTTGTATAGAACTATTTTCAAGATGATAACAATCATTTCATTCCAGAGACCCAGTGAAGAACGCTAAGGTCGAAGCCACCTCCACAGTCTTCGGAGTGGTACAGATCGGCCTGAAGGGAGGAATCTTCCAGTATACGAATCCACTCAAGGTCATCCTTTTGAACTTCAAGAAGTGGTTGAACAGGGAAAAGTTTATTTGCAAGTGAAATTAGGCGAAACATTCATCTTCCAGTACGCGAATCCGCTCAAAGTATGGTGTTTCTCTTGATTATGTGTCGGGTAAAATGCGACACTTAATAGCTGTCTCATGGTTTGTTTTACGAGAAACATGCATTATGTAGTGCACTTCATGTTCCGATGCTCAGTAAATGGGTTCAACAAATAGTATGGAACAAGTGAGCTGCGCGTGATGTTCGAAACTTAGAGATGCTTGATCGGTAAACAAAAGCTCGTATCTTCTCTAAACAATGTTTGACACTCCATTTCACACGCTTACTCGAGCTGTGTTCGTAGGTGAATACGAAAGAGTTCCGGGACAGTACTATTAGTTGTACTACGAACCCCCTTGAGCCCTTTCCTTTCTTTGCCTGACAAGTGCTGTGCTTAATATTTAGTGCTTTGGTTAGAACTCATAGTCAGGAAAGGACAAAAGATGTTTTAGGGGTTTTGATGGAACAGCCGTTCACACTATTCCACATATCTGTCATCGGTCAGGCAGAGCTTGTAGAAGTGTCCGTATTTCCGTCTTCAAGTAAGAAGTAGTACATGTTTGGCTAGTCTAGACCTTGAGCACAGGCAATCGTTTCGCGGAGCAAAGTAATCGAAAGTGCGGGGTGGACTCTCTTCTTTCGGAGAAATGTAGTAGTTCTCCGAAGCAACACTATCCATCTGTACGAATGCATAAAAATGGAAAATAATAAATTATTATTAATTACTATAATAAATAATAATAATATATTAATATTAATAATAATAATTTAATATTCCCAGATTCTCGGCAAACCCACTCCCACACTCATCCTCACGGAGAAGTTCTTCTGCTACAAGGGATTTAGATTGGCCGAGGACGACAAGTGTGTGAGAGATCACAGGTGATCAGTTGATATTTGCAGTTTGTAGTTTGTTCGTTCCACAAAGCATATCATTGCATCATCCTTGCTCTTCCATTTTAATCAATTATTTTAAACCGAATCCATTTCCGTAACTATTATTTCTTGATTTCAATAGCTATCTATGTAGGTTGTGTGAAGCATATCACAATTATAACTTATCAACGAAACCAACGTTGCTATGATTTTCCAGTTCAATTTCTGATCTTTGATCTTTGACTTCTAATCTTTGATCTTTCATCTCTTCTCCCTTGCAGACAACGCCTTGCCGATCAACCACTCGTCGAAATGGACAAGCCTCTCGCTCTTCGCGTCTAACTCTCTCACTTCCACCCGCTCTCTCGCTCTGTCTAACCTAGAATTTCTGAAACAACTGGACAATAGTAAAATCACTTCTTTCTCATCTTATTCTGCATTATCTCTAGTTGTTTTCGAAAGTCTAATCAAGACAGTGCGAGAATTTTTCCGCAATTTGTGTGTTTTTATCTAGCCCACGAGTAATAATTGTGCGTATCTATTTCTGTACATAAAGTTTATTAACACGAATATCGGAGCCAAATGAACAATAATCTGTGAAATATCGTTATTATCACGCACATTGTGAGCTAGAAGAAGGGGATGTTTAGTAGAGTTCGAAATTCGAGTCGCCGTCTCTTCATTTTGCACACTCTCTCGCCCGGTGAACAGACGAGAGAGTATGGAGAATGAAGAGAAGGTGATTCGTATCTCGAGCACGATGGACAATGTAGTGACTAGAAACAAGAGGAACATTGGCATATCGGTGTGGTTTTGAGAAGAAGGAGGAGGAAACCCGATGATTAGATGGTTCAAGAGACAAATTGGAACAAAGAGTAAGCTCGAGATCAAAGATCAGCTCATTATTATTTGAATAAATACTTAATGAAGGTTAATTACATTCTGGTTTCAGGTAGCGAATCCCTTGGGCGTGTTCTGATTGAGATTGGCATCCGGGGTTTGAGCGGACTCCGATGAGGGATAGGCGATCTGCAAAATAAAATCAGTTTGCGATCGCTGCACAAGTAAGGTTGGTTAGATCCGGTAGGATACTGTAGAGTACGGTACCTGCGAGGTCATATGCGAGAACTTCTTGAAGTAGTCATCTTCGGGTGAGAAGGAGGAGATCGGGCTGGAAATGAGGGATGTATTTATTTCGATGCGAAAAAAACGTTGAATATGTTTCACACAGTCTGGATAAGTATAGAACTGCTGGGTAGAACGTTGATTTAGCAATAACCGTTCTATATCATGAAACATTCATCAACTAAATTTATTGTTTTGAAACATAAATCACTCACTTCGCCAGACTAGGATTGAATGCGGCAGCAGTGGAGTAGGGCGGAGTGCCGTAGGTCATCTGACGAGGATACGGGTACCTGGAATATTGATCTTTGTTCTTTGAGCTCTACCTATTTCATACGCCTCGTCCAAGACCCTATTAAATACCCACACTCTTTTCTGAAAGTCTGGCGAGGGTACGGGTACCTGAAGAGTGGTCTTTGATCTCTGCCCTCTTATGAGAGGGATCGCGAGAGAATCGACCACCGTAGGGGGGTCGGCGGAAGAATGGAAAAATATTTTCTAAAAATCTGAAAAAATTACCAAAAGTACTTCGAACGATGCTCTATCGAACTGCGTCGGGCGATTATTTTTAGAAAATTTATTTTTCGAGTACGCGCGCTTCAAAGATGACGCTCTCTGGTAAAATTGACAAAATCCGCCTCCGAAAAATGATTATAACTTGCTTCAAAATTGTGCTAGAAACTTTTTAAAAAAATGGTGATTTAGAGAAAAGATCCCTCTACAACTTTGCTGTTGACGTCATCATTCTATGTCGCCTTCCTGGTGCAGGGCGGTCGGTGCCGCAAAATTGTTGAATAACTTTGGAAATAGGAAAGAGTCGGTAAATCGCCACGGTCAATTTGAAGTACCTATACCAAAGTACTTTCAGTAAAATTTTTAGCAAAATTGACAGAAGTTTAAAAAAATAGGTCCATTTTTAGTAAAAGTGTCAAAAAATCGATTTCCGATTTTTCGTGTTTTTAAGTGCTGAATCGTCTAAAGTGCTTATTTCTAGCATGGAAACTTGTATTTCAGTTGTTTCAACTCATTTCTAGACCATTCCGAGGGTTTTAAAGTGAAAAAAATTTTATCGAAAAAAAATTATTTTTTCGTAAATTTCAACCCTGTAATTCGTTCGAAAAGTGAACATTCCCTCAGAAATGAGTTTTTCATGCTTTATCTCATCTCAAAGATTGTGTTTACGGACGTGCGAATAAATGGGCTCGTCAAAAGTCGATTTTATTTCGCTTATTTTTGATCATCTTTTTCTTTCTTGATAGTCTCTATTTCTCACTCATATTTTCATTGTATTGCACATGTTATTACTTATCAAATTGTTTTCAATGTATTCAACAACTTTGTTTTTCAACGCATTACTTCAACGGAGAGCGGAGAGGCGCTCATCGGAACAACAGACTTGGCCCAGCAAACACTCAATTCTCACTTGCCTATCGAACCAGCCCGGGTTCGGACCCCGACCATTGTGCTTGTTCTTTTGCTGCTTTTCATTGCCCTTCGATTTCTCTCTTTTTACGAAGTCAGTTCATCATAGTTCGCAATCGATTAAAACATGAGGAGATGAACAAACTAGTGCATTGTAATCAATGTGAGACTAACTTCATTTGTTGGTAAACACAGCTTTAAGTAGAACATGCAATAAAATTGTATTTTTATTTAGTTCGTCTATGTTTAGTGGCAGGTTCCTCGTTCAATTCATCGTCCTCTTCCATAACATCCACTCCATTCTTCCTGTATTCATCTCTGACTAGCTCATCGAGTTCTTCTTCATCGTCTGATTCTTCTTCTTCCTCCTCTTCTTCTTCTCCTCTCTCATCTTCATCCACCTTCTTATTCTTCACAGTTGTAATATTATGCTTCTCTGCATATTCTTCGCGGAGAAGTCTATTAATTAGAGATTTGATCTGAGAAATGCGCAGCCTGTTCTTTGGCGAGATATGGAGTTTTCCGCTTCCAGGCGTCCGCATAGTCTTCATGTGTAATTCGGCCTCATGAGGGTTGCATTTTTTATTCGCTCTTCTCATCTTCTTGAAATACGTTGTGACGACATTTCTCGCTTCCTGATCATCCTCATTCTTCGGCTTAGTCCTGCGAAGAGCCCAGCCTTCTTCCAGTTCACTGATCCCATTGTGAACAGAATTCTGAATCGCCACTCTGAGCTGAGCTGTAGCTATAGAGAAGTGGGTATCGAGGGAACTTGCAATGGTCTTAGCACAGAGTATGCTTTCCACGTAGGACATGCTTCTCGAGTTCTCGAAATGAGAAAATGAGTTACATGCACATCTCAGTTAATCTCCTCAATGATGGGAGCCAAGGACAAGAATCACATTAGACGTCTGCTAATTCATGCTCGGTTCACTGTCCATGGATGCTACAAAGACGCTATCAAACTGTCGATGACTTATCCGACGATTATGTATAGTGGCAAGCTTATTGAGGTACTATTAAAAATAAAGGAAAGGAGAAAACATTAATGAAACTCTCAGATGAAAGACAAAGGACGCTTTTCTAATAACAATACTGTATTTCAACATCGCATCGTTTCGAACTGGGTCATCAAGAGACAATTCGCTAATGGATCTTCTGCGTATTACGGAGTCGAAAGGAAAGATTGTTCTTTTCTCTTTGGAGATGTTCAATGCCGTAATCTTCACAACAGGTACGTCGAAGAATCCTATGATTTTTTTTTACCTTTTCAGATGTATTCCCACAAATACGACTGGATG
>LS596362.1:130494-143785 GCA_900490775.1 Pristionchus maxplancki | reverse complement strand
CTCCGCCTTTTCTGATAGCGCGCTAGTATGGTTGGACGGTGATTTGAACCTTTCTGTCCCCTTCTCCATCACCCAACTACCGTCGCAACAACCGTGCGCTCTAACACTTTCTTGACATATCGATGTCGCGATTTCCCCGGAAAATTCGTGTTGCACTGTTAGTAATTCAACCTATTACGCTATCCCTGCCTCAATTCCTTACGTTCTTGCGCTCTAACATTGAAACTGTCGCGAGTCGCAACTGCTCACCGTCACAGCAATCTCACGTTCTAACCCTCAGTCTATCGCGATTGTTATTTCGAAGATCGCTCTTCGGCTATTTTCAATAGATAGCTGATTATACCGAAGGATTGGTGCTGCGCTGTTTGTACTTCTTCTACGCTCTCTATTCCTGACAATGATTATTCCACTGCGTTTCCGTAATTTACGTACAATAGTCTCAACCGCGTTGCGCTCTAACGCTTACTCGACCTGTCGTGCTAATTTTGAGCTTGAAATCTTGCGGAATATAATGTGTGATTTTCCCGGGGGAATTCGTGCTGCGCTGCTGGTACTAGAACCTTTTCACTTCTTTTGATGTGATCGCAACAGCTTCAATTGTCCAAAAAATTAAATCTTGGCTATGCGCATTCTTGCCGATGCTGGTGCGAGAAACGCTTGCGCTGTTCCTGCCTCAGCTTATTTAGATCGCCGATCATAAGCCACAACTGCACTCGTGCTCTCTAACACTCGGCCTATCGCAATTGTGAATTCCGAAAAGCAGCGCGGCTAGTTCCCGAATCGCGCTACCCCTCCGTCGCACAGAGGATTCACGGCGCAATGTCTGTACAAGAACTCTGCTGCCGCCTTCATCCCGATTGCTGTATTCCTTCTTACTCGAAAACCAAATACGAATTGAATTTCAACAGCGTACATTCGTGCTGCGATGTTGCTACTAGATCTCCTGGCTCTCGTTTCTAGTAATGTACCTGCACCGGACCAATAATGTATGTCTGCACCGATCGCAAGTCATATCACAACTCTTGCGATTCTCTCTGATTGTCAAACCGCGGTTGAATTAAACCTCACCGCGGTGCTTTGATGTTGCGCTGTTGGTAGAACTGTGCTGTCGCTTCCCCTATCACCCCACCTTTCGCAAATCGCAACACCACCTTCACATTAACCTGCGATTGTTTGAATGTTGCCTAAATTACACGTACTCGCATTCTAGCGCATCCGCTCGCCGCTACATCTTGCGATTCTTGCCCTGGTGAATTCATGTTGCGCGATTGCTACGAGTCTGCGGCAGACTCGTTCCGATTTCCGATTGTTGTATTCAAACCCCCTAAAACTTCCCAAACCAACTGCCACACCGCTCCAACCTCACCCTAAATTAGAGTTTTAAATCATCCTGACATCGTTTGGTAGCCCTTGATAACGCATGCTCGCGTGCTTGCGAACCCATTGATCAAACGTCCTATCCAGTAATCGAAACCGCTGATTTTTAATCCTGAAATTGCGTAACTTTCTGATATTTTCGTGTTGAAAATGAGCTGCATTTCGCGCAGGTGCCTTCGTGCTGCGTTGTTAGTACTTGAGCTGTCCTGCTTATTTTTTCGCAATTATTAGCACGTTTGATTCTAGGACACTGCATACGCTCTCATTATCGCATAAACGCCATGCGCATTTGAAAAAAATATTTCATGGAGAATTCGAGCTGTGCTGTTCTTACTAGAGTTGTCCTGCCTGTATTTTCGCAATTTCTATTGCACCTTTGCTTCTAGAACACCGCCTTCGCACCCATTATAACATAGACGCCAAAATCGCGAAAAATATATTTCACGGCGAATTCGAGCTGCGCTGTTGCTACTAGAGTTGTCCTGCTTCCCTTTTCGCAGTTCTTTTAGCAGTTTCTCTTCACAATCACCCGCTGCTGCAACACTCTCGCAATTGCGATCGCTGCGACGTTCAATTTAGTCTGAAGATGAATACGGGAATACCAAAGTGCAGAAATCATATTTCACAAAGAATTGGTGCTGCGCTGTTTCTAATAGAGCTCTCCAAGCTCTCTTTTCGCAATTGAACGAAGATATGTTGTTGTTCTCCCTATCACACCACCTAGCGCTCCCCATCCTCGCCCTAACCTGCGATGGTTTTAGAGCTACATATCACACGTACGCGCGTGCTTGTGAACCGATTGGCTTGACATCACTTGTTTTTGATCTCTTCTTTTCGCTTGATCTATCCCTCTGTCTGAAAGTATGGTAGATAGAGAGTTCGCTAGGTCACACACCTGATCAGCCGATATTGTGATATTGACTCTCTTATATCCGCGTGATCTCTAGCAGTATCTAACCAGCGAGAGAGCATGAGGAATCGAGAGAGTCAGAGTCTATCCGCATTTAGGATTAGGGCAACAAAGGGGTTGCCCTGGCATGCACTGAGTTGCCTCTTCCTTCACTCCCTCGATGATCTAATCTCTCGATTCCTCGTACTCGCTCACTTCTCTAACAGACGAGAGAGCAAGTGAATAGGAAAGAGTCTCCTCCGTCCGATTCAACCGATTCATGCAAACAGTGTCCACTATCGAGAGAAAGATTGAGGGAGGAAGAGGGAGAGATGGATTATGCGCGACCGGCGGGTTTCCGGTTGCAAATGCGCCCCCTCTGATTCCCCGGCTACTTACTGTCCCTGTTATCGATTGATTGGCGGCGAGTGGGAGAGTGTCGATTGATTTGTTGTGAATTTGGATTGCCGATTGCGCGTTTCACCACGTTCTGAATATTTGCCATAGTCCATCGGTGCCAATTTTTTTCGTGCCAGAGTGTCCATAATTATCGATTGTCGCGTGTTACCGTATCCTACCGTAATCCCTCACTTATCGATCGCTCAGATGGCGGACCAGCACGAGACGTGGCCGTGCGACAAGAAGGACTACGTGCTGGACGACCAGATCGGGGTGGGAGCCACGGCGACGGTGTTCAGGGTGAGTATTGATTTTTCGATTGGGTTACGGTAGTCACGGTGAATGTATTGATTGATTGGGATACGATACTATTAATTAGTGGGTTCTATTCTATGGGCGACGAATTCAGGGATTATTATTATTTTCTCCCCGAATAGTCCGACTCATTGCCTGCTGCATATCGGTGGCGCATCTTGATTGCATACTGTGACGCGGATAGTGCAGGCAATCTTTCAATGTTCACGTGATATTTATTTTGTCCTTCATTCGTGACATATTGTCTTCCATTAGACGGGACTGCACATCATGGCGCGTTGAAACACGAATCCATCGGGGGTTAACCGTATCAACGATTTTAGCAATACCTTTTCTCAAGTATGATAGCAATTTGATCACACCCTAAACCACAATATTAGTTTTGTGAAACTGATATCGTGTG
This sequence comes from Pristionchus maxplancki, assembly GCA_900490775.1. Taxonomy (NCBI): domain Eukaryota; kingdom Metazoa; phylum Nematoda; class Chromadorea; order Rhabditida; family Neodiplogasteridae; genus Pristionchus; species Pristionchus maxplancki. Next base: position 140,402 of record LS596362.1, on the reverse strand, counting down.
CGTGATTATCCACCATTGCTCGAAACCACACATCATGGCGCGCCGAAGCGGGGATCATACGGGTGTCCTGATCGCTCTTTCCTTTTGTTCTTTCGCTCTCTACCCCTCTTCACCCTTGTTTATCCGGAGTGAGATGTGACTGACTGTACTTTGCAGTAGATCATTTGACTTGTGGGCCATAGTCATAGTCATGAGGAGAGGGGAGCGTGACCTCTGATGACACTATCGGGATCAAATTGATAGATGATTAATTAAAATGATGCCATGAGTTTAATAAATTAAAGAGAAGGAATGACTTATGGTCGAACTATGAAGCGCAATCCTCCCCGGTGGATAGATCGTGGATTTTGCAGTAGATCAGGCGGGCATTTGACTTGCGGGTCATAGTCATGAGGAGGGGTAGTGTGACGCCTGATGACGATTAGTTGACGAGCGGCATCAGATACCACGACGAAGGAGGGATACTGCCGACACTGAGGGTAACAGTGCGGTATGGCTTCTGTAGGCGAAAAGTATTTGTAAGATGACACGGGTTTCCTTTTTATTGAATCGGCATTACTCTTGCACAAGTGATGGAACTCTGAAACACGCAGTCAGCAGCCTAAAAATACCTCTAAATCACTACTATGCTTTGTGGCCGTGTGCCCTTTTTGTAGTAGTAGAGTATCATGTACAAGTTATATTGGAGGGGAACAATTAGGGCTGTACTTGGATTAGATAAATTATTAATTAGCTAATTAACTTAGTTAATAATTAATTAATTAATTAACAGGCGACGTGCATTCCGCGCAACGAGCGGTGCGCGGTGAAGTGCATCAACCTGGAAAAGTGCCAGACGAGCGTGGACGAGCTGAGCCATGAGATCCATGTGAGTTGATGATTGATCTTAGTAATTTGAATGTTGAACTTTGTTTTATAGCCAGGAATTGTGGATGTTTGGGAGGATTGTTAGTCTTTGTAATGGTGTTTTGCACCAACTTTATTCGAACGTAATTGCCGCAAGCGAAACGTTTCTGCCTTTGTGGAATCTCCGAAACTCGACCGGGACATTGATTTTTTTCGAATAGAAGATCCCGGATCCAATGTGGTTCTCGTTATCGTTCTGTTAGTGATGCACGAACTGCATAGGGTGCTCGCTATGCGTTTACATGTTGAATATTCATCTACGTAATCTATACTTTTCCATTTTATTAGTTTGGAGGAGTTGTTTGTTTAATCCATTGTTATTTTTTTGTTTCGTGGTCGGAACCCATCTCCCAATGCTGCAAGCGCAATGTTCCTGTCTTTGTGATCTCTCCGAAACAAGAAGTCGGCTAGGACATACTGTTATTTTTCAAATGGAAATGGATTCAATCATTGTTCCCCTGATCGGATTGATTATTTCCTCAAGTGTGAAACACGAAATGTGCAGGCGATGTCCATGTGCGTATTATATACTTTTAATTAGTTACATAATTAATTTCTTAAATACAGGCGATGTCGCTCTGCGCGCACCCCAACGTCGTCAACTACCACACGTCGTTCGTCGTCGAGGAGGAGCTGTGGGTGATCATGCGTCTGCTCTCGTGCGGATCCATGCTGGATATCCTGAAGCGAAAGATCAAGGTACGGTAGGAGGTCGGAGTGGGGTACGGCATACATGGGCATCATTGTTGGCAGCAGCAATACCCACCCGGTTTTGTCGAGTTTAAGCCACCCGATTCTCATAATATCATAGTAAAACTGAGCATTATGCCTTTGTTTTAGCGTATTTTCGTTACAAACCTACCCGGTATGCATACCCCAGCAACAATTCCTGCCCACGTATGGGGTACGGTAGGAATGGGCAGGGAGGGGGCACGGTAGGAGGAGCTGTGGGTGATGTGATGCGCCTGCTCTCATGCGGATCCATGCTGGATATCCTGAAGCGAAAGATCAAGGTACGGTAGGGTGCAGGGAGAATGTATTGGCAGACATTCAAGGTAAATTAGAAAGGCAAATGCGCGAATGAGCAACCAGGCAATCCTGTGCCGCTCACAGCCCTCATAGCTGAGTGGTGTGCTGGGGCGAGTAGAGTAAATGTGACATAATAAATATAAACAAAAAATACATAATTAACAAAGAATTAAATAGTAATTGAAGGCGATCGGCAAGGAGGACGCTGCATTCGGCGTGCTCGACGAGACGACGATCGCTACCGTACTCAAGGAAGTCCTGAAGGGATTGGAGTACTTCCACTCGAACGGACAGATCCACAGGGATATCAAGGTACGGTAGAGGGTCCTGAATGGATTTCAAGATACGGTAGTAGTGTACGGCAGGGATACGCTAGACATTGCAAGGAATATCAAGGTAAGGTTCATTTCTAAGTATCGTACTTATTGATGCATTCAGAATATTCCTACTTTTATGAAATCGCCGAAACCAGAGCTCGCCTGGATCATTCTAGGGTTGTTAAAAAATGGAATCGTACAAGCCACGTTTATGTTGGGTGTTTCCTTGATCTGGGTACAGTGTTGAAGTCACGCAATAACGTTTATTTCTCTAATTCAAAAATATTATTAATTATCGCCCTCACGAAATTATTGGGAAGTAGAGTGTGTAAGCTAGGAAGCAGCGAGTTTGGCGCCGTACGCGCTTCTAGAATACTCATGGCAAAATGAATTGATGGTTATATTGATGCTATGAATGCTATAAAAAATGCTAGTCAGCCAGTCAATTTTCTGTTGCGCGTATTAATTATGTGGCTCGAGAGTGATGATGCTCTAATGTAAGACGAATGTCCGATGCGAAAATATGCTATCTGACCTACTTTTACCGTAAACTTATATACCGTAACCTCTCCTCTCTCAGGCGGGCAACATCCTGCTCGCGGACGACGGCACCGTACAGATCGCCGACTTTGGCGTGTCGGGAAGGTGAGCACTCCCTCGTTTTTACGCGCTCTCTCGCGCTGTCCACCTGGCGAGAGAACGTGGGGAATGGAGAGACTCTCTCGATTGGTCACGCTCTCTCGCTCTGTTTGGCCTATAAAATGGCTTTGACGTGGACTAGGTTTCAGCTAAAATTAAATAGAACCTCGTGATTTTTGCGATTGTTTTTGGAAATGGAGGAGGAAAGCTCAGGTTTCACATCTGCTCTATATGCGGCCGGAGTAGTCTCATTCAATACGTCTTCTTTGGCTGCCTTATAAAAATTATACACAAAATCAAATTTAACAAGCTACATTAAGCTACATTTTTTTAAAAAAATAATTCAAATGTAATATTGTAATTCCCCCGTTCAGAATCGCAGCGTCGGGCGGCGATCTGAGCAGGCAGAAGGTGCGGCACACGTTTGTGGGCACGCCCTGCTGGTGAGTACGGTAATCGAAGTAGTTACGATATAATAGGGATACGGTATATGGTACGTGGCGGTCGGAAGGTCTGATTTTTAAAGCTGAGGCAGAAAAACGATACAATTTGTGTGGGACGAGCGACTAGGAGGATCACGGTTGTATGATGATTGCGCTAATCGAGGGTTTGCTGATAAGTGCGCAGCTCTTATTTCATTAAAAACTATGTATAACTGCTGTTACTTGAGGAATATAGTAGACAGAAAGCTGAATCTGCTTGATTCCGTTGAAAATGAATATCGGGGCTGGAAAAAGGGCCGAGCGACTAGGAAGATCGCGGTATCATTAGCATGTGATACTTCTGCGAATTTGTATCTTGCTAATTTTCACCAGACACCAAATAAATTTTAATAATATAAAATGAATTGATTTCTCAGGATGGCGCCGGAGGTGATGGAGCAGGTGTCCGGCTACGATTTCAAGGTGCGTGCATCTATTATTATGCTAACGGACCGGTAAATGGGAATCGGAAAAGGAAAGAAACACCTCACGCAATGGAAAACGCGCGAATTCTTCGAATAGTGTTTTTAAAAAATAGATTCGAGCCCGGGAAACTGCGGTTACGTAGGTTTCTCATCACTAGTGAATTGTGAGTACGACAATGTGATCGATGATCGCTTATCCAATAAAACCACTTTCATACTAAATTTAAGTCGAAATCGCGTATTTTACCGTTTGCGTGAGGCGTTTCTGTCCTTTTCCCATTTCCTATTTACCGGTCTTCCCTTTGCAGGCGGACATATGGTCGCTGGGCATCTTGGCGATCGAGCTGGCCACGGGAACGGCGCCCTACCACAAGTACCCGCCCATGAAGGTACGGTAGGAACATGATATCGATCGATGACTGAGCTAACACCGCATAAACTTGGTTTTTTGTTGACCTAGTAAATCCATGTTTTCCGCTTGTGTCATGTCTTCTATGATTAGCTGAAGAACAATCTCCTCCTGTCGTTTTCTGGGTAGATGAAAATGTGAAACGCCATAGGGAGAGCATTGCATTTGTGAGATTCGGGTTTCTGCCAGGTGATATACTGGCGGTGGATCGCAGTTGTCAATTTTGCTGTTTTATCATGCCTTAAAATGATTAATATTCTCTGTTTTCGAAATTAAAATTAATTACTAATTATAAATAATTAATGTTCAGGTGCTGATGCTGACGCTGCAGAACGACCCGCCCAACCTGGAGACGAACGCGGACAAGAAGGTGCGTTATTGTTATTGTTGTTGTTGTTGTTGTTTATCTGTTGATGTATCAAGCCAATTCACATTGAATACCTTCTATTGGATACAGGGTTAGGGGTTTGCGGTTTCTGTGTCATTTCGAATGTCGTTTCGTGCGGGTCTGTTGATAATGATGCTAGATAGTCTACATAATTTAAATTAAATACTATAATAATTGAAGGACCAGTACAAGGCGTACGGCAAGAGCTTCCGGACGCTGATCAAAGACTGCCTGCAGGTGTGGATTATTAATTATTATTATACGGAAATAATGCACTCAAAAGTTCGATTTCAGCCAGGTGTGTTTGCGCTGTTGGAGTATTGTAAGAAGGAAGTGAGCGGGGAACATTGATACAATAGCGGAATGCAGTATAAATATTCAAAAATTTTGACCTTGTGCATTCGCGCTGTATTGCTGAAAGCAAAGACTCGAGCGACAATGCTGATCACAATTGGGTGGACGTTTTAAATAAGTATTATCAGTCAACTAAACTCTCCTCATTGCAGAAAGACCCTGCGAAGCGACCGACCGCCACCGAGCTGCTCAAGTACAAGTTCTTCGGCAAGGTTTGTTATCAGTTATCAAATCAGCTATCCTATGAATTCTTGAATGATGAAAATCTTGCTGACGAACTAGCAAAGTCAAGGTTTGTGTTTTATCATTTTAGGGATCAATGGCGGAGCCGAATCGAATGTGAGGCGACTGTGACGATCTTGACATATTCGTGAAACGCGAAATTGTTCGGCAATGTTTGAGATGGTTTTTGACTGCATCCAATGCACAAATTACTTTAATGACGATCACGCAGTGCCACTGAGCGATCGGAGTGCATATTATATCAGCGCAGCACAAATTTTGGAGAACAAACAAGTTATTCGGCAAGGGTTGATTTTCTAGAGACTCTTTACTCGTCATATTGTCGTTTGGGCGAGACTGCTGGTCTTGATCTAGTGGCGAAACGAGAAATTCGCAGTGATTTTTTTTTTTTTGTTATCGAGATACGGAAAATCGTAGTTGAGTAAGTGCTTCGCATTTAGGGAAGATGCAAACCGGAAGTTGGTTGTATTTTCGAAATTATCATTTATTGATTTATATTTCAGGCCAAGGATAAGAAGTACCTCGTGCACTCGCTGATTGAGAACCTGGGTGCGATGCCCGTGTCCAGCCACGCGCAGAACCCGCACAAGAAGGTACTGTAGGAGTTAGCAAATTATACGGTAGGATAGGGTTACGGTAGGTGAGAATAGTGCATGGTTACGGTAGTACGGGGGTTGAGACTGTAGCGATGCCCGTGTCCAGCCATGCGCAAAACCCTCACAGGAAGGTACGGTAGAATTACGGTATCGATTGATAAGATGTAGAGCTCCGTAATGATATCCCGTAGCTGTTTCTGTTCCCGTGGTTTCGGGGCTGCACGAGTTTGGCATTAGACGAGCTTCTGATCTCACAGCGATAACTTCTTCATGAGTCAGCCCTATAATAAACTAGCAATAGTGTAGTAAAATCCTCAATTACGCAAGAAGATTGTTCAATCTTTGTTCTGAGAGAAAAACGCGTAAAATTTAAGGCAAAACACTTGATATTCCCCCGAATAATCGATAATCTATGACAGGTGGCCTCGGGCAAGCTGAAGAAGGGCCCGGACGGCAACTGGGAGTTTGAGTACGACTCTCCCGAGAATACGTTGGTTATTCTTTTTATTTAATAATACGGCCTATTTTTTCATCCTGAATTTTCCACTTTTTTTCTCACTCTCTCGACATTTTCTCACTTGAGAGATTCGCGCTGCGTGAGTATGGGATAGGGGAAAGGAAAGGGGGTTTCTGATTTGAATCCTGCAAGCTTCCGAGAAAAAAAATTATTTGTGAATGAGAAAGCGAGGATGGTTTGAATAGTGTAAAAAAATGAAAACGATGTATGCGTAGAGATCGTTTAGTGGCAAGTGAAGTTCTGGTTTTTGTGCGATCCATGAATTTGTGCTGCTCGCGATCCAGATAGGGCCAGGTGATCGGTAGAAATTGATTCCTCGGCTTCAGCAGCAGCTCCAAAAAAAAACAATTGAGCTTGTCTGGTTAGCGCGCTAGTGCTTCACTAGGATTTTATCATTAGTGAGTAGCGTGCTACGAGATCGACTTGCTCTGAGATAAATACCTTACAACGACTGTTCGTAATTTTTAATTTTTGCCCATTGACTTGTGAGTTTCTCGTCGCACGAGATCTTGATAGGGCAAGGTTATCACTGGGCATTGATCGACTGGTCTTTCTCGATTTAAAGAAAGGTAAATAATGTGAGAGTGGTGCAATAGTAAGGTAGTATCAATTGATATCTGGGTGCTCTTATCGTTGATGATGAGATAATTGCTTGGATAAACCAATCAATTTCGTCATTGCAGCGACAGCTCGGACGAGGACGAGGAGGTGCGCAAGCCGGTAACTGCAGCAGCTGCAGCAGGAGGGGAGAAAGTGGGCGACGGAGTGCAGATGGGAGACACGATCAATCTGGTGGGATTTGTGTTTCACACACCAGACATAGGATGGGGTTGTTCAATTTCACGTCCATGTGGAGACTTAAATCAAACATTTGAGTTTTTGTTTCATTGGACTAATGTATTCTACGCATTGCGCAATAAATTAGTCCTGGTCATCTACTCCATCCACAATTTGACAAACAATGTTTCGTTAACAAGCGCTTGTTTCTCATTTCACCTGCGTCTCAAAACTGTATTTTGTGAGCAAATTCATTGGGTTCTTGGACAGGGTGCACACAGAACAAATTCATTTGGTCGACCTCATTTTGAGTTTCATGTAGTTCGGATAGTCTGCGCTTTCTCACTTCACCAATAGCTGTTGGAACTTCGTCTGGTAATGTAAATTATGAGAGTGATGAACTGGAAAACAGAGAGCGCCCATTCCGTGCTTCACGTAGTTGTTATTTGATGTTCTCGCATTCTATTTCCAATGACAATGTGTTGGTGGTTATAATGTTGGAAAACAATAACAAAAATAACAATAACAACAACAATAATGATTATAATCATTCGCAGGTGCTCCGCGTGCGCAACCAGCAGCGCGAGCTCAACGACATCAAGTTCGACTTCACGAGAGGTCAGTTGGCGATTGAGTTGTGTTAGGGAATACGGTAGAGGTTACGGTAGGGATCAATGAGGGGGAATTCGGTAAAGGATAGCGATGAGTACTGATGACGATGAGGCTGTAAAGATGTACGAGGGATGTTTCTTGATAATTTATTGATTCCCGTAGGCTTGCCATTCACATTAGCCATTGTGATTCGAGAGACAGTTGAGGAATGTACGAACCCTCAATTCGCCAAGTGAGGAGGACCAACTAGGCGCATCAACCAGGTGTCTTGGTGCAGTCATTGCTCTTCTTATGGCACTTTGCCCCCTCTGGGTGATTATTGCATAGTCTCTGATTAAATGATTAATAATTGACCTCAACTATCGATTGCTCACCTACCGTAATCTCTCACTTATCGATTTATTGATTCTCAGGCACCGACTCCGTTGAGGGCATCGCGCACGAGCTGGTCACCGCCGAGCTCATCGATTGCCACGATTTGGTGATTGTCGCCGCGAATCTCCAGAAGGTACGGTAGATTATGGTAGGGGAGGAGTATCGATTTATTACGGTAGATTGGAGAGACCTCGTGATTGTCATTGCGAATCTCCAGAAGGTACGGTAGATTACGGTATCGATTGATTGGGGTTGCGGTAGGGGCATTGGTTTTCCAGATTATTTGTCATTTTCGTCGTGATCAAAGACAGGTGAAGTTACGTTTCGAGTGCTCTTCTAGTTGGGCAAGAATAGTGTTTATTGATTTCTGACTGATATTTAAAAAAAAGAAGTTAACAGTTCACGTTTCACTTCACGGTGTGTTGTGACAGGTTTCACAAGTTTCTCCAGTATCTCATGGCTCCGTAGGATTGATTCGTCGCCGTCTTTATCGTCATAGGAATATATTCACGATATACAATGCACGCGGACGAGAACGACCGTTTATCGTTGGGTTACGGCTATAGAACTCACAATCAGAAGCGTTGAATTTGCGAGAAGTGGTGGCACGGGGTCTCAATAGTTGCGCAAGCTGCTTGTAGAACCCTGTCTTTGATCCAGCCCAGTCTTTGCTTCTATAACAATAAACCATACCGTACTCCTCCTGATTATCCATTAATAATAGATTCCTTTTCCAGTTGATAGAGCACGCAGATGTGAATGACCTTTTAGGCACTAGAACTCAAAATATTTGAACTATCCATTCCTGGTGACCCGGAGTTTCAGTAGTTGCTCAAGTTTCTTACGGGGCTCTTTCTCTAATTCGCCTTCAGTCGCCGCTTTAAGAAACAAAACATACTGTATCCCTGATTATCAGTTAATTTTCGATTTCCTTTGCATTTCCTTTGATAGAGCACCCGGTCGTGGGTCTCATTTGTTGAGTTTTTGGGAACTTGCAATACTATTGTCTCAATTAGCGACGAGCGGTGACTTTGGGGTTTCACTAATTGCTCAAGTTGATTACGGGAGCCTTCTGCTAATCATGTTTTCCACTTTCACTTTATCGAACTATCGACTAATTATCAATTTTCTTTGCAGTTGATAGAGCACGCGGACGAGAAGGACCGTCGGTCCGTCACTTTCGCCCTCAATTCGGGCGTCGCGACGAACGAGATTCCCGACGAGCGAACCCTGACCGGATTCGCCCAGATATCGATTATCGATTGATCTACCGTAACTCCCGATTACCGTACCCCTCCCAAGATTGTATCGATTTATTGTTTATTTGATTGTAATAGTCGGCCCTACTAACTCGAGAGCGTAGACAATATTATTTTTTTTATTGTATTGTATTTTACAGATTCTTTCCGTTTCGTATATCGACAGCTATTTTATCGCTTCATCCACACCAATTTCATATGTAAAAGCCCGCCCGCTAAATTCACGTATCAGCCTCCCCTCATAAGTCGCGTCATTCACGATAGATTGCTTAGTCTTTTCTCTTACTTTCTTTCTTTCATCCCCCGCTCCCGCTCCCCTCCCCAGAGATATATTAGGCCCCAAGAGAGCGTGTATTTGTGATAATTGCTGATTGCCTAGCGTAAGATTTGCTCCACACCCAATTTGCGTAGTTCACACTTCTTTCTACACCGTGCACCACACTATTACACGACGTAAAGGCTCAAGTGACTGTTCATCTCCCTTCCCCCATGCGTGTAGCCCACCCATCTCTTTCGATTCCCCCGCACCCCATCCAATTCGGGATGTTCACTCGAGGCATCAGCTAGGATAAGTCGCCCC
>LS596362.1:106339-123131 GCA_900490775.1 Pristionchus maxplancki | reverse complement strand
GGGAGTTCAGACGGGAATGGGACTGTCTCTGACAGGCGAGAGAACACGCCGAAAAGGAAGGAACTTCAAGGAAGTTCTCGCCCCAGATTGGAGGGACAGGTTGGAAGGCGATCTATCGGCTGTGTTCTTGAGAGGAAGGATTCCGTGTTCGGCGTGGATCCCATGGCAAGTTCGTTCGTAAGAAAGCTCGAAAGATGAAGAAGTTCTTCAGAGAAAGGCGATCAGCGAGGACTTCTTGAGCCAAGAAACTTGACAGGGATTCCGCGTTCGGGGGATACATGCAAATTCTGAATATCAAGAACTAGACGACTTGGAAGGCGATCTATCGACGCTGTGTTCTTTAGAAAGGGATTCCGTGTTCGGCGGTGATACATGCGTGGAAATATGATTCAAGGGGACACTCGAGAAGAATCTAGGAAGATGAAGAAGTAGATCTGAGAAATGCGATATATCGGACCGACGTTCTTGAGAAGGAGAATCCGTGTTCGCAAAGGAATATATGCGTGCAGGTTCATGAAGAACGTGGATCCCTCGGAAGGCCTCCATGTCCGATAGATGAAGAAGTGGTTCCGACGGTGATACATGCCTCTTGAGGAACGTGGGTCCTTCATGAAAGGTGATCCTTCCGAGGGGATTCGAGGGCCCGCTCCCGGCGGGGATACGCGTGGCAAGATGACTCAAGAGGAAGCTCGGGGGATGAAGAAGTGGATCGAGGGAAGGTGATCCTTCCGCGGTTTTCTTGAAGAATACGAATGTTTTCTTTGAAGAATGTCGCTTCCGTGGCAAAAAGAGATTCAAGACAGTGGTCTCAAGATGATGCTAGAGACGTAACTTTCTTGAGAAGCGTCTTTGAAGAATCCCAGGGAAGGATTTCTTTCTTCAGCTTGGGGAAAGAAGTGGTAGATCCAGAAACAAGGGGATGCGTGCCCATCCAGATCATTCGATCCTAAACTGATAATTATTTGGATTTTGCGGCCGAAGTCCTTCGACAGAACAGAAAGGGAAAGTTCCTGGGAAAAGGAGATTGGAATCAGCCCGCATTCCTGTCTGCGCGCACGGCAAATCTCGATTTTTCTGCCGATAAAATCTCGAAAGGGCTCAGAGCTTCCTTTCTTTTCTCGGATCTTCTTGCTTCGCTCCCACGTTCTTAATTTTATTGATCTTCCAGCCAAATTTGACAATTTTTAGGCGATTTTGATTCAATTTTAGTGCAATTTTGTAATTTTTTAAGGATTTCGTCATGGCAACGCAACAGCAGGGCTCTACTAGCCTCAAGTACCTGGGCCTGCTGCTGCTGACGGCGCAGCAGATCAGGTAATTGATAAACGGCCGACATTTTGACTCTTATTTTTAAAATATTGTCCTACTGCATCAGATGGCAAATGCGTTTCACAGCTACCACAAGGGACTTGTAGAGATTGAACACCTGCTGCTTGCTTCTATTGCTTCTCTAGAATGAAAACAATATCGAATTTCTTCAATCAATCGTTAGTGAACCATTACAGTATGCCACTCATGGTACGGTACACGCGCAATCGCGAGAACGGCGACACCTTCTTCACTACGGTAAACGTGCTCGTGATGGAGGTACGGTAATCGATACTACGGTAGCTAATCGATAATTGCAGATCATGAAGCTCACGGCCTGTTCGTTTTTACTGATCCGTGAGCACAAGAGCATCCTCAAGTGAGTGCTTTCTCTAACTCTCTCTTATCTGCACACTCTCTCGCTATCTCTGACCAGCGAGAGAGCATGGGAAAAGGAGAGAGTCATTTATCGAATTCAGATTCCTCGCCGACGTCAAGGACGCCATCTGGGGCGACCCCGTGGAGACGGCCAAGGTACGGTAGACCTGATCGGTACCGCAATCACAGATACCGTTACTCGTAACAGTAGTATCTAGTGGAAAATAGATAATTCGCATATGTTTCACGAATACTATTGTAGTGTGGTCAACATGGAACTATCAATGGTAGAGTGCTGTACAAATAAATAATTCAAGCCTCCTAAAGTCACGATAGCGTAGCCCTCAACTACCGTCCCCTACCAGCCAATCGATAATCCAGATCTTCTAGCCATTCGATAATTTCCAGGTCTGCTTCCCGGCTGTGATCTACACTCTGCAGAACAACCTGTACTACATCGCCCTCAGTCATCTGGATGCGACGACTTTCTGTGTGAGTGGAAGTCAACCTATCAATTAGTATAGAGTTTCGGAAGAGAATCACTAGAATAATCATTCTTCGTGAGTGAAGTAGATACTTTTACTTCTGATTAGAAGCAAAGCAGAAAACTATAATTACTGCAGAAAGCGAATAATTTTGTTTCCATGTGTTTCCACCTAGCCAATGAAAGTCGATGAGTGGAATATAGTTGATTATTCTGTGGTACACGGGAAAAAATACGAACAAATCATTTGAGATCCTCTACCAGCTGAAGATCTTCACTACCGCACTGCTCATGCGACTGCTGCTGAATAGGAGACTGTCCAGCTACCAGTGGTTAGTTACCGTACCTACCTCGTATCCCTTTTGAGACTACCGTACCCTATTCTACCGTATCCCCTACCGTACTCTACCGTACCCCTCTCAGGTTCGCCCTCTGCCTTCTCGTCGTGGGCGCGGCAGATGTGGAGTGGAGCGCCTCGTCGAGTAGTGAGGGTACGTCAAAGTTACGGTAGTGAAAGATACTGTATCCTATGTTACGGTATCTGTGGTACTGTATAATGTAACTGTAAGCAAGAAATCCTTCGTGATTCGGATTTCGATGACGTGATTTCTGCAGAAGGATCAGAAGAATCGGCCGAATTCCGATCCGATCTCACCCTCTCCATTTCTTTGCTCTTGCACACTAATCGCGCTCCTCATTTCACGTGCTCTCTCGCCGGATAGAGTGTCGAGAGAGCTAGTGAATTCAGGGTAGAGCGCCATCGTGTTTGATCTATTTGATCTGATAAGCTGAGAGATCCAGGGAAAAAGCGTTCCTATCGCCCCCTTTCAAGGGGTGCGATAAGAGACATCGCCGCTATTAGAACAATGGTACAAATCAAGGGAACGCGTTCGGCCCTTAAGCCAAACGGCTTCGAGTGATCTTCAGAAACGATGGAAAAAGAAGGGCACAAGCTGGGAAAGGCCACTTGAGCATTCCTGAGGAGGGGGAGGGCAGGGGATCAAAGTGGGGGTGAGGGATCGGCCTAACCCTGAGGCTAAAATTGAGAGCTCATAATAGACTCATCTACAGCGTAATTTCTACCCCTCGTTACAGGATACTCACTCGAAAATTCCTAGTTCTTTTGTTTGTTCAAAAAAGAAAGAGTCACAAGAATTTTGACAACGGTATTTCGAATTTGCATGAGATTTCGCATTGTGTACGTGATCTTCATGAAATCCAGATTCCATATCGCACCGAAGTCAAACAAAGGGGTGTGAGCATTTCAAGAAACTAGGGATGCAAGAGCATATCATGCACAGAAAAGCGCTGGAGAAAACTACATGCTTGGCTCTCGGAATTTGCGCAAACAAAACAACCGGGAACTCTCAAGTGTGTACCATGCAAGGAGTGGGTGCAACTACACTGTAGGGGTCTATTATTGCCTCAGAAGTGGCTAAAATAGCCCCATCATTAAGGGAAGGGACCGAAAGAGACATGCTAAGATTTCCGGAGCCAAATCTGGAATCTTTCATTTCTTGTCCACCATGTGTACTTGATTTCTTGATCTCTCGCAATTCACAAGATTTTCTGGATCGAGGAAAAGAGCGAGCCAATAAGGAAAATAGAGTTGACAAGGGGCTGACTTGCTTGGAAAAATGATGAGAAAGTTGAACTATTTATTCGCTGACAGGCATTATTTATACAATGGGCGTGGTGAAAGTATTTTCCTACTTCCTGCCATAATATCCATTCGGGTAGTAGAATGAGACGGTGTTGGCGCCCGTACTGGTCGTGCCGTATCGAGCGGCGCTCGGATTGTAATTGTAGTTATTTGAATAGTAGTTATAGCCATTGTTGTTGTAGCCATTGTTTCGGTAATAGTTATTCCTATAGCCATTGTTCCGATAGTTGCCGTAGTAGTTGTTGTAGTAGTAAGATTGCACCTGAGTTGGAAGACATTGAATTACGCAACGAGTGGCTGCTAGTCTAAGTTACCAGCTACGCAACCAAAATGATGAGAATGATGTGAAGTGACTAGTTATTTAACTTTCAAAGTCTATACCTGAGAGACGAGAACCAGAAGGGCAATGACAGAGACGAGAAGGAACCTGTAACATCATTAAGATTATCACTGATTTGATTACCGTTATCACTAATCAAAAGCGCTAGAGCGCTACACTTGGCTCTCACTCAATCAATCAATCAATAAATGGAAAGCAAAACTCACAGAGAAGACTTCATTATTGTTAGAGCTCGAGTGATGACAAATTGGTCTACCACCGTCCTCTTTTATCCTCACGAAACAGACAAGTGCACCTAACTGCAAACTTTAGTGTACTTAGCATGAGTCACAGCTACTTTTACTCTCTGAACCTCTCCAGAAACCTTCTCCTATGCGAGATGAGATGGATGTTCCGTCGCTCCTTAGAGTCACGGGGTCTCTTCATTAGGCAGGCTCTCTCACCGGTCAGGGAGGCGAGAGAGCGGGCAGAATGAAGAGACCATTTCTTGCGAAGCAATCCCGTCATGTAGTAAGCAAACAGATTGTAGGTTGTAGACAAGTAGGTTCGCAAACAAATTACTTGGACTACAACGTTTCGAAATATTGTGCGAATTTGCGACACTGCCCAGATAGGACAAAGTCTGCGCGGTTGAGTTTCACCGGCTCCTGAAAACCCTTGAGTGCCTGAGTCGAATGATGCAGTTTCGGCTGGCCTTCTATAAAAAACCATAAAATATCTCGAATAAGATCACCTTCAAAATATCACCATTCCAGCTTCTGCCAACTCCAATGACCTCGTCGGGCTGTTCTCCGTTGGTGCCATGTGTTTCACGTCTGCGATTGCAGGTTGGAGATTTGATCTTTGATCTTTGAACTCTGATCTCTGATCGTTGATCCCTTTCAGGAGTCTACCTTGAGAAGGTCCTCAAGGGCTCCTCAGTCTCCGTGTGGATGCAGAACATTCGCATCTCGTTGATTGGACTGCCGGTTTCCATTCTATCGATGTGCTACTATGAGTGGAGCGACATTCAGAGAGGTGCAAAAATAGACGATAAAATTTTGTTTTAGTCACGGAAATCATGGAAAGATCGATAAACTCGACCATGATCGGTGTAGTACCAATCTTCAAACATACTTGAATTTGTCAATGAAAATCGATGAAAAAAATTCTCGGCCTTGCTATCGTTTCCATCAACACCATTTACAGACGGCTTATTCCGCGGGGACCACTATAGGGAAATTTACTTATTACGCACTCTTTCCTTGTTTGTACGGCGCATTTCCCTATCACACACGCAGTTGTTCAGTGGTTTTCGACAGTCTAATCAAAAAAATATTTCCAGACGGCCCGTTCCGCGGCTGGGATCACTGGGTGCTCATCATGACTGCTACCAACTCTCTCGGCGGTGAGTCTTTGATCTTTGATCTCTGATCTCTGAACTTTGATCTTTGAACTCTAATATTCTCCAGGACTCCTCATCTCCATGGTCATCAAGTACGCCGACAACATCCTCAAGGCGTATGCGCAGGTTCGTTGATCTTCGGTCTTGAAAACAACAACAACAACAACAACAACAACAACAACAACAACAACAACAACAACAACAACAACAACAACAACAACAACAACAACAACAAAGACAACAACGACAACTACAACAAAAATAACAACATTCCAGTCCATGGCCATAGTTGGCGCGGTCGTCGGCTCATGGCTGCTCTTCTCGATCGTTCCCTCGATATTCTTCATGCTGGGAGCGATTATGGTGCGGTGTTTGGCCTTTGATCTTTGATCTTTCACTTACTCATCTCTTAGACTGTACAGAAATATAATGAGTTTCATACACCTTACAAAGTTTGCTGGAAGTGGCTGTAAATAGTGCTATCGTGACAGATATTTCTACAAGAAAATTGTCAACCGCTAATTAAAATAAAGTATTTAGGTCATGCTGTCGATCGTCGTTTACTCCGCATTTCCCTACGTGGAGCGACCGAGTGAAGAGAAGGTTCAGCTAATGGCGGCTGATGGGAGAGAATACATCTGAGTATTATGGATGAGAGTATTGATATACCGATAAATATAATAATATTAGTATTATTCTCCATCATGTTTAAGACATCAAAAACTGGCGAGCGAGTGGAGAAGAGAAGGTTCAATTGACGGCGGCAGATAAGAGAGAATACATCTGAGTATTATGGTAGATCCGGATACTGTAACCTTGGTTACTGTACCGAGCGATTAATATTTAATATGCTCTCCAATGAATTGTATGTTTTGAGGAAGTAATAATGGAAAAGGTGCTGAAACAAAATAGATTTATTGTTAGGAAATCTCTGATTCACGATTTTGCACAATTCACTTGATTTTCCCACGGTTTCTCCTATAAAAGGAGCCCCTTTCCTCCTCAAACCACACCGAGATGCATCTCTCCCTCCTTCTCTTCACTTCCTTTCTCCTCGACTTCACTTCGGCTGATCAACCGCCGAAGAGAGTTCCCGACTCTATCCTGGATGGATTCAAGCACATCGACACGAGGGCTTTCATCAAGGTAATTGAGAAGTGCCAATTGAGCCAGCATCGTTCTGCTTGTGGGCATTAGATAGGTACCGCTAGAGTATCGGATACTGTTTCTTTTGGGATTATCAACACGAAAGTTTTTTTATCAAGGTAATGATGGCTGTGGTAGAGTATGCGAAAACACGATAGAGGTGGCCGTTCATCAGAGTTTTTTAAAATGTTTTTTCATCATTAAATTGTCTTTATACCAAATGATTACAGGCATTCGAGGATGGAGAGATCACAAGAAATAATACGATCCTTATTTTGTAAGGAAAATACTATTTTAAATATAAAAAATAAATAAATATTGAGGTGCCGCTTCACCTACTGCCACTTCGAAGACCGCGACGGGTGTGTGAACTTGTGTGGTGAATGTTTAAGTTAATACTCAAGATAATTAACTTTTTTAATTAACTAATTAGCCTATTAATTAAATAATTCTAGCGAAATCCGTACCCAAATTCGACCAGGATGTTGTCGACAGAAGACTTGAGATGATGGACCCGAAGAAGCAACCCGATGTTGATCAAGCAACATGCGAGAAGGAGTGAGATAATTTTTGATTTATTGACTTCCCTGCGCTCTCTAGGGCATGCAATCTAACCGACCTCCTGCGACAAACCGGGATCTCTGAAAGTCATTGTAGATGCATTCTCATTCGGCCTCTTATTGATCTCGGTTCACGTAGAATAAGCAAATCTCCAACTAAAGATTCATCGGGTTGTTTTTCAGATGCGCCATTGAGTGCGGCAAGTCTGACTGCAGCAAGGAATGCCCCAAGCTGTGCGCAATCCATTGGTCATACGAGAACAGAAAGGAGTATGAGACGGAGTTCTACAGATTCGTTTTCAAACTCAATGAAAACAGAAGAAAACGCAATTAAAAACATTGAGTACTTTCCCCGTGCCTTGATAAATAATTATATGCATAGTGGTGATGATAGCCTAATCCAGGATACAGCGACGAGAATAGGTTTATCGACCAAAGAGACGACACTGGAAGGAAAGGGAAAGAAGGATAACTTCGTAAAAAAAGAGAAAAAAAGAAAAAAAACTGCCAAAGGCGGAGTCAATCTGTATTCTTTCAATGGAATCTCGGATATTATTAATTTCCGATTGGCATTCGTAGCTTCTAATTGAACAAATTGCTTTGAATTATTTATCTCGAGGTTAATGTGGATAACTTTCAATCATCTTCTTCGCTATTGGCGTACTCATGGAGTTTGACCATGAATTGGTAGTACTCTGCCTCATACTCCCTTCTGTCCTCGTATGACCAATGGATTCCACACAGCTTGGGACACTCGTTGCTACAGTCACTCTTGCCGCACTCAATGGCGCATCTAAATTATACAATAAATATGAAATAAATAATTGCTAAAAAAATTCGCTCACTCCTTTCGCAAGTCGCTCGATCGGCATCAGGCTTCTTGCTATTGTCTAGCATCTCGATTCGCTTCCCAACAATGTGCATGTCGAATTTTGGTCCGGTTTTGGCTAGTATTATTTAATTAATTGTTTAATTAGCATAATTAATAATTTAAATGTTCATCGCCCAAATCCGAGCAGCCTTCACGGTCCTCGAAGTGGTAGTATGTGAACCCTCAATTATAACATTTAAAATGATAATAATACTATTCTTTCCTACATTCTTGGACGTCCGACGGATTCGATCGCCTGCAGTAATTTGGAATTAAAATAAAAAGAATATTGCTGAACGTTTCCATATGTCAACAGAGCCTCTACCATATCGCCTTCTGGGCGCTGATCAAGACGGGGTGGCAATGGGCAGTTCAGGTTGCAACTCACGTACCTTGATGAATGTACGGGTGTTGATGTGACGGAATGCATCGAGAACCGAGTCGGGGAATTTCTTCTTAGTTCATCAGCCAAATGTGCAAAAAGGTGAATCATCGCCAGTATTATGCAGATGTATTGCTCTAAAATTTCACTTTTTTTTAAATTAACTATATTCACTACGTAAAATTCAGTCAAATTCCCGTCAAAAATATTCTTCCTCATAACATTGCATTTTCGAATACACATTGCATAATTTTGCACCTTGAAGAAAACGATAAATAAGAAGGATCGGTTAGGGAAGTGCGTGTATTTACGGAATGCTTAATTTTGAACATTTCCTTATAATTTCAGCACTACATTGGATCACATTGCATTTGAATATTTATCAGTGAAATATGAAATACTCTTAGTATTTTCTCACGTCGCTTTTTCTAGCGAACTCGCTCGCTCTGCCGATGAACTGGTAGTACTCGGCCTCGTATTCCTTTCTGTTTTCGTATGACCAATGAACTCCGCACAGTTTGGGGCATTCCTTGCTGCAGTCAGCCTTACCACAGTCGGCAGCGCACCTTAAATTAAATATTTAGACTTGCATTTCTTTTTAACTATTTATTTTCTACTCTGATAGTTCCATAAAATCTTACGCCTTTTCGCAAGCTGCCTTATCAGCATCCGGTTGAGTTCCGCTGTTGTATTTCTCGTGTCGGGCTCCGACACGATTCTCATCGAATTTGGATGCAGTTGCAGCTGTTTTTGATTAATTAGTTAATTAGTTATGAATTAGCATTTCCTACCGCACAAGTCCGCGCAACCATCGCGGTTTTCGCCGTGACAATAAGTGAAGTGGCACCTCAAAATGAAAGTATTATAGTTCGAAATATTAAGTTCTTATTCAGCAATAGTAAAGCTTCTTTGCCACTTACAGCGTGGTCTGAATCTTTATTGTGCCGTTTTTCTGACCAGCCTCGATAGCCTGCAATAGCTTGCAATAAGAAGGTGAAGGTAAAGTTGCTTCCACAATCAAGGCGATTTTACAGTCGACCACGCCGTGTACACGGATAAAGCCGGGTACTGCACAGACCGTAATAGCATCATAATGTTATATGCTATAAAATAGCACCATAATGTTATACCGCTGCTTCTTAACTGTGTAAATTCCAACAAATTACCTTGACTAAAGCACGACTATTGAGGTGCTTGAATCCTTCAAGAATCGAGTCGGGAATTTCGTTCGACGGTTCATCAGCCGAAGTGAAGGCGAGGAGAAAGGAAGTGAAGAGAAGGAGGGAGAGATGCATCTCGGTGTGGTTTGAGGAGGAAAGGGGAGCTTTTTATAGGAGAAACCGTGGGAATTTTAAGCCAAACGTGCAAAATAGTGAGTCATCTTTTTTTTCATTCGCCTGCAGATATATTTTGTTTCTGTATGTTCATTCCGCAATTATATTCGTTACTTTTATCTATACATTTGAATCAACAATGAACATAGTTAGATAGGTAATCTATGAAGCAACCAATAATTCATAAGAATACAGGCCAATGTACAGTCGGGTCTGCCCTGGCACCTCTCCTTTCTCTCGTTCCCTGCTCGACTCGGGTCCTGGCACCACTCAAACCTCCTTCCATTCAACCACTTACTCGATACGATGCTCGATCTTTTGATGATATAGACGAAACTCGAAGTGAGTCTCATCCTCCCGCGCGACTTTTGGTGCAGGCACATGGTGCAAGCTCAGTCCACGGTGCGAGGCATCGATCGACGGGTGTACGGTAGGATTCGAGTCGCAGGACTCTAGTCTGAGCACTATCCTGGAGCCGAGCGCGCGCGGGGTGCGGTAGGCATGATCGATACCAGGGGCGGGGAGGGTTCGGTATGGACTAGCGATACTACTCTACACAAAGCTACGGACTAAAAACGCGAGATATGACGGGAATGCAAATCTAGAAAGGGGTGGGGTTGAGTTGGGATGAGTTGGAATACTAGGGGTTCTACGGGAGAAGGGGAGGGGTGGGTATGAGT
The DNA here is from genome assembly GCA_900490775.1 of Pristionchus maxplancki. Taxonomy (NCBI): domain Eukaryota; kingdom Metazoa; phylum Nematoda; class Chromadorea; order Rhabditida; family Neodiplogasteridae; genus Pristionchus; species Pristionchus maxplancki. Next base: position 112,601 of record LS596362.1, on the reverse strand, counting down.
CTCATGTGACTTCAGCAGATCGGAAGCGCTGCAACGAATGCTTCCTTCGGAACACGATCCTTGTTGGAGAGGAAGTTGTGAGCGGCGAGCTGCAATGAATAAGATAAGACTTCGGATCAGATTGGAATAGGTTTCAATCAATGAACATAGATGGAAATCGTCACGAGTGTTCGTTATCTGATCCATGTGTACTTTCACAATGCTCAAAATGTACTCAATTCATTGTTCCACGCCACTTGCTGCAGACACATCGCACTCTATCCATCCCATTGATCTATCCCTATCCTACTCTCCTACCCTACCCTACTTCCTATAATTATCGATCATAGGGTGAACCTCCAAAACTGTACCCACCTCATAGTTCCACTCCACTTGCTGCAGGCACATTACGTTCCTTATACCCCATTCACCTATCCTATCTCTCGATCTTTCTGACCTCTGACCCATTACAATAATCATTCTAGTACTCACATCATAGTTCCACTCCGCTTGCTGCAGGCACATCGCACTCCACTCGGGCAGCATGCCGGAGTGTTGACAAAAGGAAACGACCATGGCGGATTGCTGGTCGGTTGTTGGGACTGAAAATATGAGAGATTATGAACATATTAAGGCATATAGCGCTAATCTCAGGCACTGAAAATATGCGAAATAATGGAATTTTACAGAGACTAATAAGCTGTTATCTCACCTGCAGCAGGAATGTTGGCTTGCTCGACTGCAGCTGCAGCTGCAGCATTCTCCTTGCCCAGCTGGCTGAAAGCCTCAGCGACGTCGGCGACTGCAATTATGATGATTAAATAAATATTAAATAAAAAACGTTTAAGATTGTGCTCACCTGCAGCAGATACGGCCTGAGCTGCAACTGGTGCTGCAGCAGCAGCGTTTGACCTTGCCAGTTGCTTTCGGAACCTGTCGAGTCGTTGAGGAGTGATGGCGGATAGGTACAGCTCATCGGAAACGACGCAGACTTTTCTGAAAAATCAATAAAATAACATTTTCGAAAATTGACAATTAATTCAGATTACGTTTCACATCTAGTACAAGTTTACGTTGGCCGATGTAGGGCAATAATAGTCTACTTCTTCGTCTACGGAATAATAATAAAAAACCAACCCATTCTCTTTCGGCGTCACGGCAAAGGTGCGCGAGAAGAAGTTGAGTTGAGGAGCAGCAGGGGCAACAGAGAACGGAGCCTCCTCGAAGAGGCCCTGCACGGAGAACATGAGCAGAGAGGGCTGAAATGAAGTCAGTTAGTGATTGATCGGATCTACCGTACCCTTGCAGGAACCCTACCGTAACCCACCACTTACCGTAGCCAGCACCACATCGACCAGGAATGTTTCTTGCAAATGACGAGTTGCGGGCATCTTGCACAGCTGAGCAGTGACGTCCATGCCGCCGCGGAAGATGCGCGATTGACTGAAAAACTGCTTGTTATTGTTTTGAACCAGACTTAAAAACAACAACAACAACAACAACAAGCGTACCGATTCTTCTTCCACTTGTCCTCCTGCTTGACGTTGTGCGAGAGACGAATGTAGAAGGAGAAGTTGGTGCTGAAATTGTAGATATGGAATCGGTCGATCGTAAACTAATCCACACTATCCTACCGTACCCCCAAATCTACCGTACCCCCAAATCTACCGTACCCCCAAATCTACCGTATCCACAAGCTACCGTACTCACTCATTGGGCCATCTCGTCTTGGCGCTGCCCTCCTCGTGCAGGCTCTCCAGGCACATAGTGAACTTGGACTGGACAGGTTGTTATTGTTGTTGTTATTGTTTTAACTCACCTTATCCTCATCGTAGGCGTTGATAAGATCCTTTCTCTTCCTTCCATCGACGCCGTCATAGGTCTTGAAGTACTCGATGAGGAAGGCATCGATGGTTGATTGAATGGAGGAGTGCGGGTAGAAGCCGGGCTGGAATAAAGGAAGAATTGGATTGGATACGTTTCAGAAATACGTGGAAGGAATGAGATGAACTCGATATTCGATTATATTCGAATTTGATGTTTCTGAAACAACAAAAATTACCCACCCTAGTCTGCGGCTCGACGACTTTCTTGTCCTCATCGAACGCGCCCGGCCTCGGCGTGCACGCATTTCCGTCCTGGAATTCGTATTTTTGCTATTATGTTCGAAAATCTTCTAAAAATCCCTAATTTCGAGCAATATGAGGCATAACGTTTAGGAAAACTGTTAAAACTAACCAGCATCGAGATCCGCGGGAAGACGTCTTGCACGGCACTGAAGAGGTCGAAAAGATTAGATCAGGTCTACCTATTTTCGAAAAGACAATACAATCAAAGCGATCAATAGGGCCACTAACACAAAAGAACAATCTCGATAGGTTGATCATCTATGTTAGTGCATGCCGTTGAGCTCAGATAAATGGTACATTACAACAATCGTCTCTCGTCGGTCAGAGAAGCTAGAGAGCAGGCAAAAGTGAGAGAGTCAGAAGTGAGGCTAAATAATGATGGGTCGAGGGGGAACCTGAGGTACTCCGAGGCCTTGGTGTGCTTCTCGCAAACGGGATTGTTCTCCATGAAGAGGGTGGTGAGATGGAGACCTTTGAGCTTCTCGAGCTCGGCGATTGATTCGATCTGGAAAGAAATTGATAAAAGTTCGTGAGGGTTCGACTCCTGGCCGGAGCATGCAGTTTTTGTCATTTTAAAATTAACTTGCTAACCTGATTATCCGAGATGTCGAGCACTTTGAGATTCTTGGCGAAATAGGGCAGCATCGCGGCGACTTCGAGATGCTTCAGGCGATTGCCCTAAAAACACATAACAATAATAAAAACAACAACAACAACAATAATAATAACAACCTTGAGGGAGAACGCCGTCAGATTTGAGTAGTCCGTTTCGATCAGCTCGACTACTGCGAGAAAGACGTTGTTCTTGGTGAGATTCATGAGGAGGTCGCGACTGGTGAAGGCTGAATATGTTTTTGTTATGTTTCAGGTCGAATATAAATGCCCACTGGATCTCTTTGAAGCTAATGAGATTTACATTCCCTGTGTAGAGATACATCATTACTGCTTACCTTCATCAGTGGCGAAAGAACTGAGATCGAGCGCGCGGGTTTGCTGGTCCGCTCGGCGTTTGACGACTTCCTGTAATATTTTCAATAATCATAATAAAAACAACAACAACAAACCCGGATGGCTTCCTGCTCGTCCTTTTTCAACTTCATCCAGGGCGCGTTGACGTTGTTGACGAAGATGTTGAGACGGTCGCCTGGAAAATTATTATTCCGAGAATTCAAGAAGTCGCTCAAGATCAGATTGAAAATTGATATGAATGATAAGAAATGTGAGAAAATGATTCGGGTTATCAAATGATGTGGATCAGTCTTACCAGTCTCAGGATGCTTCACTCGACGATGGACAGAACGGATGGCGTGAGCGGCGTCGTCGTCCTAAATTATCATTTATTTATATCATTTAGTTATCATTTATCTTATCATTTTTAATTCAAAAAGCTCTCACAGCACTAATAAATGACTTACTCTAACAAAGAACACGAAGTCCGGTCCGCACATCCTGGGCATGATCGGCTTCAGGTTCTCGACGTGGGCGGACAGAGCGGAGAGGAGGAAGGCGGCGCCGTACTTGGGACCATTCGGGATCTTGACCTTCCATGCCCTCTCGACCTCGGCCTCTTGCTTGTTCTGAAAATGATAAACAGTTTGATCCATTTTTCTCTATTTCCTTGTCCAGTGATGGGTCAATCGTATCTGCCACCTATCCCTTGACCCCTGTCTCGCGATGGCAGAGGGTCATAGCATTGCGATGTGATAGAGGGAACGATCCGGGTCACGTGTTACAGTGAGGGGGTCACATGCGCGGCTCTTTACAATCTCGTGGAACTCACTCTGGCCTGGCTCCTGGCGCGATCCTTGGCTGACAGTTGGGCAGCAGGACGGTTGTCCTTCTTGTAGATTGACTGATTACGACGGAGGCCGTCTCTGGGGGCGATGTAGGAGCGAACTGACATCATCCTGAAATATTTTACAGGTGACATTGAGTTTCTATGGGGGGCACAAAGAGGATGAAATACAGAAGGTTGTGGAGAAAGTCAGAACAAAGGGACTCTGATGCCAATTTGGGACTGATGTAGGAACGAATTGACATACTGGAATGTTTGTTTGTTGAATCTACGTTTTAAGGATTTTTGGAACAAAATTTTGGCATAATACAGAAAAAATGTGAAATTTGAGGAATATTAGGAGCAGAGTGGCGAGAAGCTTGCTTGCTGAACATTCTTGCTGATTTTATTTCTGACTGCGGCATATCGCGAAGTTGAAAAAGTAGAAATATGTAACTCCAATGCCAATTTGTATCTTTCGTTTCCTCTTTCATCCATCTTTCCCTCTTTCAGTATCATGTTTGATATTATTTGCATGTTCTCTCGTCTCTCGTTCCATTCACAATTAGACTTTCAGTCTTCACAGACTTCACAAACATGCAATATCAGTGGGGATACTAACAAGAGGGTGATGGAAATACATGGGAAGAAAAAAAGGAATAGAAATAGGACTAGCAAGAGAAGACCCTGATATCCGTGGGCTTTCACCTCATCTACAAGGAATAAATGATTTCATTTGAGTAAGGGAAAAACAGAGTATGATCAATAGAAAGTATGACGAAACTATGAGCAATGTGGGAAGGGTAGGGTGGGGGACAAGGGTCTGTACAGAATGAGAGAGATGGGAGGAGGAGAGGGAGCGAAGGGTATTGCGAAAGAATACGAAAAGACTACAGTATGCCGAATTCCTCGCACCACACACTGCTAAATTGCGGCTGTAAATTTCCGGATCTCATTCTTCATTCGTTTGATTTTGCTCATATCGATAATTTAAAACTGGTGGAATTTATTTAACATTTTTCAGAAATAAATGTGATATAGTAAAGATGAGAAGAAGAACTTGAATGGAAAAGGAGGATACTGATTCAAAAGCTTGATTCTCCCCAAACCAGTGATCAAAAAATGAAGATAAGAGCTGATAATATCACGAGTTTCCGGTGCGGAATCATAACATTTGAGTCATCTGTCACTCAAGTACCGATTGAGAAATATGTGAAATGATGCGCAGGTTCATTCATTCATTCATTCATTCATTGAAGGTTGAAGTAATTCTGAAATTGTATGGCAGTGTGATAGAAGTGCAGTGGTCAGAGAAGGGAAGAGGCGGGCGGCAGGAGCGAGGGTGGATGTATGATTGAGGACTGGAAGGTGACTACGAACATCCGATTTCGGCTCCGCCCCTTTTTATGGGCGTCCGACTTCTGGGTAAAATCGAATGCGTGTAGTATACGGACCAGACATTTGAACTTCAATTTCACCCTCTGGCATTCCTCCAAATGGGAAGCATTAGGATTCAGCACTGATTTTTGCACGGAATTTTTTCCAAGACGCTGCGCTCAGGTGAAGTGGCCAGCGATAATTTCTTCAGAAATCAGACAACGAAATTGGATTATCCAATTATCAGTAATTTCAAAAGAAACCAACTCAGTCAACTCGATGTATCTGATGAGACCACAATAAAGGTAGCGTAACGAAAAAGTCAGGTTACAACCCACATCAATAAACGGTTCAGAACGCAGGTCAGAATTTGCACAATTTCTGCATGGGACTTTCTAGATTCAATGTCAGGACTGGAGGGGGGAGGAGTAAGCAAAACGCAATAGTAGATTTGGCGATATTGAAAAGGCGATCAGATACGAATGCATAGGAAACGTAGGAGGGGTTGTGAATGATTTCTATACACGGTGATGATTAGTCATGGGACCAAATAGTATTGCACTTGATTAGTCAGAAGAATAATGGAGTGAGAAGGGCAAGATGAGTAACAATTCGTAACAGCTTTCGATGCGACTAATTTGTAGAGAAGGAGAAGGGAGAGAACAGAGATAGCTGGGAAAAGTAAAGTAATAATAGCATGAAACCAGGCAATGCGGGATAGGGTGAATGGGGAAGGGGAATGGGGGAAGGGAGAGAAGCGAAGAGGCGGGCGACTGGAGCGAGCGATGATGAGTGAATGAGGAATGGAATCAGTGAAGAGTACGCTTACTCAAGCCCCGCCCCCTTTTTACTACCTTGACGTCCGATCCTGCGATCAAGCCTACCCCCTGGCCTTCCTTCCTTCCTTAGATCACTACCCTCTGGCATGCCCCATTTAATTTTTCCATCTCCGTATTCAAACTTTGAATATTATTTACTTTACGGTCTTAACGACATAGATAAA
>LS596362.1:67459-79930 GCA_900490775.1 Pristionchus maxplancki | reverse complement strand
TAATTATTTAATTGAAGTAAATTATTAATAATCATGAGTACTAACCTCGCAGGGCTCTACGACTTCTTCCTTCACCTCCACCGGATTATTACTGGGGTGATAACTCGTCTTCAATGATAATTAGCACAATTTAAAGCTAATTAATTGATTAAATTAGATAAAATGATTACTTACCGGCACAAAATATTCATAATCGTCCTCAGGCTCTTGTTTCACTTCATCTTTGATAGGATTTGCACCGGAGAAGAGCTAAACATAGCGTTTTACAGGGATACATTAGGCGCAAAAGAGAACTTACGGGATCAAAAGTGCCATTTGACTGATGCGATGAAGAGAAATCAAAGTCAATAGGCTCCTCCTTGACAGTATCATCCATTGCGTCCGACCGGCCTTCAAAATACTCTCTAGAACGCGTAAAACGAATGGTAAAGATGGAAATCATACGCGAAATATTGCACGCGTTGGTGGTGCGGCGAGTGTGTGCGGCAAGAACGCCCTTTCACACTCGACCCTAGGAGTACGGTAGCACACCACGCGCCTTTCACTCTCGCTAGGGAATTCTCTCTGCTTCTCATGAGATAAAAAGAAGGTCGTTTGGACAATTCTTCTATTGTTTTAAGAAAAAATCAGACCACATGATCGAAATAAGACAAAGAAGCTTACCGGCACGGCAGTATTATCTCATTTAGTCTCCTCATTCAATTACTTTGATTATCCGGATCCGTACTGAAGAATCATTACACTGAATGAGCATATCTTCTTTCCGTTCCTCTATCTCTCATGGAAATGGAGATGCCAGGAAGATGAGGTTGCTCCATGAGCTGCGAGTGGTGTTCAAGTTGAGAAATAATTGATTTGTGATCATTCGGATCAGTGAACAAAATGCTGGGTGCTTCTTTTGTTTACGTGAGCAGCCAAACCTATTTTAGATTCAAATTCCGAAGGAACTATCGCGTCCGATCATATGAAAGTTTTGCAAAAGCCAACATTGGAGAAACAATGACGGAATGTTTGAGTCGATTCAAAGACGAACACAATGCGAGCGGAGAAAAATAACGTGTTGATAAATTGAATACACTTGAATCTCAGCGATCCGTTAACAGATTTTATCGCGAGAGATATACAAAATGATAGTAGAATCGGAGGCCAATCGATGTAGTCGAATCGCCGATCATTACCGCCGCTTCGACGCAGACGAGGTACATCTTCTTTCCTTAGAATTCAGTGTTCGTGTGATCCTGAAGTGGATCGCTCTCCGTTGAGGTATTCCTATTTCGCTTCTTACCATTTTCTTTTCCAGTCTTTTGAATTGTCCAATAGTTGATGTTTGATATTTTTGCAAAGATACTCGATCGAGCAACTCGAGTAGGAGTCCGTGTGTAGGGCGGACAGTCTGAATTTATTATCTATTGATGAAATACCTCAGTGAAACAATAACGACAACAACGACGTCAAAGGGACAATATTCAAGGGAAGAAACGTAATAGAGAAGACATGAACGAGTGACTAGGACTGCCTGAGTTCATTCTCCCTCTCTCTCTCCCTCACTTCTTTATACTGGCTCTTCCTCACTCCTTGAAGCCTCTCTCCAATCTGCCTGCACTCTCTATCTGTCTGACAGCCAGGTCATACTCGGGGCCTTCATGCAAGTGCTCTCCTTCTGATTGGAATGTCTATTCCAGGAGAAGTGAAGATTCACGAAACCTTGCTCAAAGCATGAAAATGATTGTGAACTCAAAGATGGTAAATCAACAACAACTTTATCACTGCAATAAGTACCAGAGAAATTGACGATCGTCGTCTTCATAGATGAACATTACCGACATCAACATGAGCTGTTTTCATTGCAGTTTTGCCTCGTCGATTAGGTAATACCAGTCATCTTCTTCTCTCATAAAGAGTATCTGCATATCGTTCGCCTAAGCGTGGCGTTAGAGGACTATCTGCGTGACTGAAAAAATAGCCATCGCTTTTCTGTTGAGATAGTAGATAGTGACAAATGCATTTCAATTCATACACTTGGCATAAAATCTGTTAACGGATCGCTGAGATTCACGTGTATTCATACACAAAGTAATAGAGAGAGAGAGAAAAGAACGAGTGGTTTGGGCCGTCTGACTTCGTCTCTTCTCTCCCTCTTCTCTTTACACAGAATAACTGCCTCACTCTCTTTCAATGCGTGCAATCTGACAGGCGAGAGAAACTGGTCATCTTGTATGGTTTTGCAATTCCATTGATTGAGTAATGTGCCTATCCCGATTGTAAGAATGCGAAAGAAAAAGAGAGGAAGGGGAATCATGGATCAACAAACATCTTTATCTCTGCAATCGGAACCACATGACATGACGAGAACAGTAGCAAGTACAAACTAAGTGGCCAGAGCAAGTACTCTAATGGATTCTCCGACGGAAAGATGTGGGCGCTAGACATCGCATCTCAAACGTGGAGTGTTGTTACGATTATCAATGCAGATTTCGTGAGTCATATCATCTTTACTGGCCTAGGAGTGCCCTCCGGCGAGCCCAGTCTCAAAGACGGGATGTACCTTTACACCATCTTTAAAGTTAATCAAATGTACTCACAGGGAAATAAGTCTACGACTTAACAAGTCTAATGTAAGTAGACTTTAGAAGTCTTAATTTTAGACATCTAATTCTCTTGCTAACTAGTAAATTAGACTAGGGACCACCACCCCTTTTAAACGGTTATGGCGCTTAAAATGTTGAATAACTCGAAAGAGGCTACTTGCCCGCGTGTTCTGATTTCACAGGTGTCTAGCACACTGTTCGGTCCAACTTTTCTGAAAAAATCAGCCAAATCAATGGCCTCCTTCATTATCTTTTATCCTGAAATACCTCCAAAAATGAAAAATTTGTACAAAATGTCGTAGTTGAAGCGCTCTAGTTTTCTCTTGAAGCGTTGCCCGCGAGTTCCGACACTTTCTAGAGTTAACCTGAGGTTATGAGCACATCATATCCAAAAATCAGCCAAATCAATGGCCTCCTTCAATATTTTTTATAAGATCAAAGATTGGTCTATATAATGATCTTTGATCTTTTAAAAATATGGAAGGAGGCCATTGATTTGGCTGATTTTTGGATATGATATGCTCATGACCTCAGTCTAACACCAGAAATTTTCAGAACTCGCGGGCAACACCTATTTCGTCACTTATAGAGCTCCAAAGTTTATTGTCTCCCGTTTTTGAAAATTATGTTTTTCGAAAATTGCAATTATCTCGGGAACCATAAATTTTCGGTTGGTTTTCCCCACACAAAAAGTGATTCTATACACCGTGTTAGTATACTGAGATAGTTCATGAGTCATGAATCGATGATTTGTATATCACGTGGTGGTCCCTAAAATTAGACTTTGAAAGTCTAATTCCTTCTTCGACAGAAAGATCATAAGGCGAAAATCGAGGACCTTAACCACCAGCCTCATAGCCAAGTGGTTAGCGCGCTCATCACATGGCGGAAGGTCGTGGGTTCGATTCCCCTCCTTCTCTTCACTTTTTGAATCTAACGCGCTCTACAACTTATAGTTAGACTTATAAGTCTAATATCATTATAATTAGACTTTGAAATGGATAAGGCGTGGAACGACTTGTAAAGTCTACAGATAAGTCTAAAATCGTAGACTTATTTCCCTGTGTGTATTCTCAGAGATGGTCCGGCCAAACCTATCAGCACGATTACGTGTGCGAAAGTTATTACGAACATGATCGAATTACGCTCACTCAGTTCATTCCCAATCGAACAAATTGCAAAGATGTGTTAATCTACGAGTTCACTTTCCCCAACGAGACGTCGTTGCGTATTTCGAGAGTGCTGCAACGTCAAAGTTGAAGCTGTCGGACGGGTGATTCTCATACACGTCTCAGTAAATATTTTAATTTGATTATGTGTTAAGATGCAACTGGAAGTCCTGCAAGATCTGTTTCTCCGTATATTTGTGTTTCCAGATAAAGATGTTTTGGACTCGTAAGGGATATCTGAATTTTATTCCTTTAGCTGCTACAATGTCCAAGGGTGCATGGGATTTAGTAAATACCGGGACACTTGTAGACCGACACATGCCACCGGGGTCTAATCACAGGATCAGCAGGGAAATTCATGTTTCCTGTACCTTTTTCACATGGACTTACTGGACTCGACTTTTTCCCAGCGAGTATCTTAGTTTCATTCTTTCACACCGTTGAGCAGGAAAACCTGAGAAAATTTTTCACTTCGTCTCGAATTTCTTTGCTCTGTCTAACCGACCAAGGTTTTTGTGCAAGAGTGCGCTTATTGTAAGACGAATCCCGAGAAGAATCCATTTGAGTCCAAAAGAACAGTTGAAATAGCAGCGTTGAAAGTACCTTTCGTGATATTTATGGGAAGATAGGACTTGTGATTTATTTACCGACGCCGGATGACTCTCTGCCGATTCCACTCTCATTGTCATGGCGAACGAACTGTGTGTGAATGAAGGTCGTTATGAAGTCTAGACAGAAATAATACTGATATTATTTTATTCTTGGAATCTCCGATACCCAAGATAGCTGATTCACCGACCACAACTCTAGTGCCAAACCTAGTTCATGTTATCACGAGAATCAGCCCATGAATGGAGGTCGTTAGTCTATCAAGACGAAAATATTTCTCATCTGGAAGCGATCACTGGTCAGTCACTGTCCAATCAATGTACTCGATCTAGATACGTGAATCATACCGAGGACTACTTCCATAGACAGCCCCCCATTACCCAAGGAATCACAAGACTCGCAGTCATGAGCCATAGGCAGTCTTATCTTTCCACTTAGCACGACTCATTGCAAAATTCGCACGAAGTCTCAATTTTTCCATTGAATTTTATCTGCTACTGAGAATGCCGTTGAGATTTTCAGAAGGGCACGATAACATGTCCAGACTCATACTCAGACTCCGCCCACTCGAGTAGCAGAGCCCTCTTCAGGTGGGCGGAGCTGAGAGGTGGGGCCAGTATCTGTCTCAGATCTCTCTAGCCGCCCCTAGGATCCTCTTTTTAGGCCTTGATTCTAATGTTATGTGTAGGAGAAGTAACATCACGAAATCAAACGTCTGCTCCTGTGTGGCCATTGGTGAATATCTGAAACACATCCTATTTTCACTGGTTCTTCTCCTAATGCAGTAGACAATTGGCTTTGGGGGAGGCGACGAATGTAATCCGAGCTACGAAATCCCCTCAGACGTCCCCAGTTAGCTTATCGCATTAGCTTTGCGCGATCGCATTAGCTTTGCGCGTCTTCAAAGGACATTATTTGTTCCTTCCTGTCGTCTTGTTTCACACTCAGTGGGCGTGTTGTCCCTAGTGATCGAAGATCTAATGTTCCGCAATTGTCTTCAAAGATCATTATTTGTTCCTTCCTCTCTGCTTTTTTCACGGGGTCTTCCTCTGTCTCCCTTCTGTTTCCGATGTTTTGCGTTCGATTCAACCCACCAATTTCCCCATTTTGTGAAAAATAAGGCAATTACCGTTTTGTTAGTCTTGCAAGTTTTGAAGGCCTTCATTTCTTCTAACCAATACATCGACTTGCCCCTAGTCAACATTCGTATACTTTCTCGTATCCTCGAAATCTGCACGGAGCTCGCATAAATATCGAAAGGACTCGGGTCCATTCCGAGTTGTAATATCGTGTAAATTCATCATCTTGAGACTACTTCATATTTATTGAAATTTGACCTGCTACACTTTCTACTCCCCCAAATCTCTCATATTCGCTCATGAATTTGATCCGTTTTCTGATGTTTTCATACTACAGTCTAACTTCCTCCTCCCTCGCCGTAAACTGAGAAGAACTTGTAGAGATTCAATTACTTGATTTCCGCATAATTCCCACTTCTCATCTTCCTCAAGATCTTGTTTGTGTTGATTCGAGCATGCTGTTTTATAATTTGTTTGAAAAAAAATCTAAGAGTGCATCGTTGCAACCTCCTCCTTAAACCTCTCAATGCCTACTGTTCTGTTCTTATCCACGCTGTAAACACTTTCATTGTTTTCTCAGTTGTTTTTTGTTGTACACATCTCAATAACTGAGAGTGCATCGTTGCAGCCTCCTTCTCAATGCTCCATCATCTCCTCATCTCCCTACTCCTCCTGTCGACTGCCGTCCACTCGAGAGTGCTCGATTGTGAGTGAAATGCGCACTTTCGAAATACGACTACATACTCTCTCAATTTTACCCGCTCTCTCACTTTGTAGAGTTTGAGTGGGATCAAGACTCAAAATAGGCACCCGCTAGTGCAAGCTCAGAGCATTTCGCATTTCTCAGAGTATGAATGGCTCAAAATAAGTGCCAAATAAGATATACCAACACACAAGCTGTTCTTTCCTCAAATACCTCAAGTATTCTCAGCCTTCCAGTGCTTTCCATTAGCGCAAATCACAGCCTCCACGAGAATTCTCGTGATACATCAGTATCACCTATTCCCTATAATCTTGTGAAAACCCTCAAACGAAGCCTGTCGACACAAATAGCAGTATATTGCATATTATTATCCCATTATCAAGCAAATGTAGACAGCAAAATGGCTTCAGAAGCCTGACAAGCAACACGGCGAAATCCCTTAATCATGATATTAATAATAATAAAAATAACAATTAATAATAATAATTTCCAGCGAATGTCGACTGCTCGATCCTCCTCTCCTGCATGGGAGATGAAGACTGTGTGAGACTCTTCGCGAGTAGATTCGAGCTGGAATACTGTCTGGATGGAGGTAAATTTAAATTAGATTCCGTCAGGATTCCGATTCGGGGCGGTTGTGAGAAAAAATTGGAGCAAGACTAAGTGGATGGAAGTTCAGAATCATAATTCGTCTGTCTTTTTTTGAATGGAAATTAAAAATGACAAAGCCCGATCCAGAAATAGTGGCAGCAGCGTCTATTTCCATCCTCCACCCTCTCGGCTTGATTATGCAGAGAGTCTAAATTATGCGATTTTTATGCAGTTGGCAAACTTTTTTCCTATCTTAACTCTCCAGTGGTCTAAACCAAAACAACTTCGTTGATTCCAGATGCCACCCCATCCAACATCGAGAAGCGCACCTCCTCCCTTCGCAAGATCCTCCAGTCGAATCTAGGCATGCGAATGTCGGGAGGCAGGAAATGAGCAATCAGCAACCTTTCCATAACTCCCTAATTGCGGTCTCGATAGTCACTGTCTCTGTTCTTTACTTCTACTACTGTTCTCGATAGTCTGTCCGCTGAATAAACCTTTTGATGGATCCTCCAGTCGAATCTGGACATGCGCAAATCGGGTGGAAGGAAATGAGCCACTAGAATCTTTTTCACTATCATTCATTTTATCATTGACATTGTCACTCTCTGATCTCGAGCTGTAATACCGAATCCGTTGAATAAATCTAGTTACGGATGTAATGTGTCATTGAGTATCTTCGTCGTGTTTATTTGTGATCAAAAGATAGATAGAACATTCAACGAGCAACGAAATACATCATCTCCTCTTCTTCTCCCTCTGCGCGTGCAACGACAAGCGTCGGTGAAGGATCGAAGTGGACTCCCCTGAGAAGTATGGCATTATTCGATCCAATCAGCGGACCTCCTTGATCTCTCACACGATATTTCATGCAAAAGGGACAGACAAGAATAGTGTTGAGATTCGATTTGGGAACCCATCAAAGAATGAATTTCGTGAATAAGAAATGTACCGTACCTGAGCGCCTGTGTCATCAAGAAGAACATCGGGAAGCTGGAGAATAGAAATAGAGTGTAGACCACAAATACTGGCGTCCTCTAAAGTTAAGTATTTTCTCCAAATATGTTTCAATACTGCCACATAACTGATTCTAAATGGCCATTGTACTAATTGATCCATCTTTTTGCGGTGAAAAAAAGACAAATAATAACAAACTAACTATCTAACTACGGATTCTCATGACATAACAATCAGTGCTCTCCTCGCAGGTAAAAATAAAAATAATAGAACAGGCAAAAAAAACTGGCATGTCCGGTCTGCACGAGTCCGAAGTTCACCACGGCAAGACAATAGCCGACCGTCAGGATGCAGATGGAGAAGGAAAGGTGGAAGCGAAGAGCGACCGTGCAAGGACAGGGCGCGAGGAAGGCTGAATGGATTATGAGAGTTAGGATACTGAGTGAGCAAAAAACCTCGAAAGTGGCCGTTCCCGACAAGTTTCGGGACGAAGATGCGAAAAGTCGTAGCAAAGATGATAGTGGCGATTAGACCGATGTAGCACTGTTAAAGGAGGACGTTTGGATGATTCTACTTTTGAAATATGCGAGATAACGCTCGAAGTATAGAACACAACCGAAAAGAATACCTCGGTAGTATCAAAAACGAATGCGTCGTTCCAGAACACCGTTACCGCAAGGACCATGGCCGCTAGATGCAGGGCGACTCCACCGGTGAGGAACAGACCAACGGCGATAAGCACTCCAGCCCCCATCTCTGAAAATCACAGTTTAGTTGCATTATCTTCTTACTCAATGAAACAATTGTCACGAAAAGTCGATAAACTATCAAAGTGGTGAGATCTTGAAGGGCAGCACGGAAAATCTAATATTTTAAAAACACCTCAGAGGCGTTGTTGATAAGACGAGTGAATCATGTATTTATTTGCCCATATGTCGAAACACGGCAGACCACAGGATTCCCTTCGAGAAGGTGATAAAAACGATTATTAATTTAGGATTGCTTACAGTACATTACATTACACTTTATCAAACATGGAATGATCAAACAACAAAACTCGTACCTCATCAAACGTACCGTGGTGGCTCATCAGGACTAGGCTGTGTGAATAACAGGAATGAGATCAATAAATTAGTTCACGAACGATTTGAATTATGACCGGCAGCACTACCCGAAGAAAATATGCAATAAAAACTATAAAATGAGTAGAAGGCTAGGGTATTATTGGAATTTTGGTTAATCTAGGCTAAAATGTTGACAAATTCCGGCAGACGCCACAGCCGAGGGCAAATTCCTCTCCTGCAATCAATGAAAGTTATTAGAATATCCTCAGAACGTACGCATAATTCAGCAAATAGTCTAAACAACTCGGTATTAAGAGGAGTCACTTTAAGACATCATTAGTTAGTTGTTTTGGAGGCATCACAACTGGTCTTAGTAAGATAATACTGACCAGTCGGCGCGTGGTCCACCCTCAGCGGGCACGGGCCCTCCTCCATCTGGGTGCACTTCGGCCCGACCGGGCACTGCGGCAGTAGCTGTTTGGGCAGGGTCATCAGTCGTTGGAAGTCGTCGTGGCATGAGGTGCAGAAGTGCGTCGTGCCGAAACTGCAATAAACATGCTTCCTAGGGTGTAACTTTTAGAGGAAATTACTCAAAAGAATTAATCGGAAACAGCGTTTGATGTTGTAATGATACAGCTATTGAGGACAAATCCGGTCCGAATTAAGAAGAAATGAATCCCAAATCTTACCAGAAATAAACCGCAATCGAGCAGCAGAATCGACACTTGTACTCGAGAAACTCGACGCCGTGCCGACCGCACATCTGAATGGCCATATTTATTAAATAATCAATGGACAGCAACACCATCATTAGAAAAGAAATGCGGATAGCACTCATTACGATACGATGAAACATATTCGAATGAGTAAACACCATATGAGGCCGTTTGCGAAAGAATCGAGCAAATCTGACTGGGTCTGGCATTGCCAAAAAAAGGTCGATACTCTGAAAATCCTGGTTTGGGGGTTCTCGAGGGTGCTGATGACGATGGGCATACTCATTTTCCATATTGAGCCTCCGTTGACTCCAGATGGCGTCACGTCGAAAACGGTTTTTGGTGTATTTCTCCGTCTACGAGATCGCTAAAATTAAGCAAAAATGTTTCCCGGGGCAGAATTTAACGCTGATCACGTCTGTCTACTTTATTTTCCTTCATTTTTGTTAATAAAATTTAAATATTGAACTTTCGGGAGAGGCCAAAGCAAATGGAGAGACTAGTACAGATCGGACCGGAATGATGTGAGGATTCCAAATCTGTTCTCATTGTCGAAATTGAGCGTGCGCCAGAGGTTTTACGCTAAAGATAGTGACGCTGTCTTGTAAGTAAATTCCGCCATCCTCCCCAATGTTTGCTCCCCTTTGATCTACCGCGAGTCTCGTCGCCTCGTGTCTCTGCACCCTCTCGATTCCCCCTGTTCCCTCGCCTCACGTAAACATGCCAGAGGGGATAGATTCGCGATCGATCAAAGGGGAGCAAACAGGGGCTAAAATGGCTGAATTTACTTACAAGACAGCGTCACTATCTTTAGCGTAAAACTTCTGGCGCACGCTCAATTTCGACAATGAAGACATATTTGGAATCCTCACATCATTCCGGTCCGATCTGTACTAGTCTCTCCATTTGCTTTGGCCTCTCCGAAAAGTTCAATATTTAAAATTTATTAGCAAAAATGAAGGAAAATAAAGTAGACAGACGTGATCAGCGTTAAATTCTGCCCCGGGAAACATTTTTGCATAATTTCAGCGATCTCGTAAACGGAGAAATTCAGCAAAAACCGTTTTCGACGTGACGCTATCTGGAGCCAACGGAGGCTCAATATGGAAAATGAGTATGCCCATCGTCATCAGCACCCTAGAGAACCCCAAAACCCGGAGTTTCAGAGAATCGATTTTTTTGAGCTGTGCCAGCCCTTGCTCGACTCTTACGCAAACGGCCTCATATCAGCTCACCTGCACTCCCTGCACATCACAGCACCCTCCACAGATCAGCTCGGTCGGATTGTACTGAGAGGCGTCGTTGGCGGCGAGTTGGCATCTTCAAAAATATTTTGAAATATATTTTTCTAACAAAAATATTGCATTTCTCAATTTAATAATTGAGCTGAATGGCACTCCATACCTGCTCTCTCCTCCAAAGTACGCCTTTCCGCACTTGAAGCAGAGCACGTAGACGTAGCGGTCCATCGCGTATTCGAGCGGGCGATTATGGAATTCGCTGGAATATATCAGCCTTATTTTCTAATTTACTATGTGAGGCTGACTATAAATAGCTAATGTTGCATGGTCGCTAGAGATCGAAGGATTCGAAAAATTTGTCATCATACCTCTCCGGTTTCGTAATCGCCGCGCAGGTCAACAATCCATCGTACTCCAATCGCATCCTTGCCTTCGTCTCCACGTCCTTCTTCAGGGCGAGCAGGGGTTCGGTGAGGGAGGAGAGGGAGGTGTGGGCGATCTGAGAAGAAGGATAATACATATCTTATATGTGAATGCAACGTTGCACACAAAACGATGGATTTTTAGTGCGACATAGTACTAATTGGACAACTTTTGCTCAGGTGTCAGCATTCAACTACCTATCAATCCACTTGAACTATTATCTCATTTGATTGCTTCACCTCGCAATTACAGAGTGGACAGTTCATGAATCGGAACAGGATTCTCGGTCCGTTCCACCTCCTCTCCAGCACGGTCTTCAAGCAGTTGTAGTGGAAGACGTGGCCGCATCTGAAAAGAAGTGATTTAGTGATATGTTTAGTGACATTCTAAGATATCCAACTTGCTCCACCTAACGTATTCCCCTGGGTCATCTTGGGGATCTATTTGAAATTGTGTAGGTGGAACATAAGGAAGATCTCACTCGAGCATCAGCGATGGCTGTGCTCCAATCCGATCGATGAGGCAGATAACGCAGACGTCGTCGCCGTCCTGGCGATTCCCTTCAAAATATTTTATTTTATTTTTATTTTTTAATTGTTTTTTTAATGTTTTTTTGGTAATTGCAGAGTGAAATAGGACATGCGGATAGTTGCTTACCATTAGAAGGACACTTCATGCACGGCAGACAGGTGGCCTCGCCCTTGACGCCG
Source organism: Pristionchus maxplancki (assembly GCA_900490775.1). Lineage (NCBI taxonomy): Eukaryota > Metazoa > Nematoda > Chromadorea > Rhabditida > Neodiplogasteridae > Pristionchus > Pristionchus maxplancki. The sequence continues at coordinate 68,080 of LS596362.1, read as the reverse complement.
CCGCACTGGTGCCCGCACGGCTTCGTTTGCTCGCAGGCGATTTCCTTGAATGAAAGATTAGTGTAAGATATCGTTAGGCTAAGGTAGTAACTTCTTTTAGAGCACAACGGATAAGGTAAGATGGTAGCGATCATTACCTGGAATCCAATGCATTCCTCCTCTGCGCAGACTCCGATAAGTTGTCGTTCAGCAGGCAGATGGACCGAGCAGAATCTAGAATGCCGTTGAATTATAATAATTATTTTCCGTAACGAAGAAATCAGTCATTGTTAGAATCAGGTTTCACTCAAGGTGATGTACGAGTGAAACACATTTGTATATCATTTTCTGACCTGCACCGGCTCTTCTGATTCACCACCAGGAATGTTGCAGAGCTCGTTCTTCCTATTGATGTGGAGGAAGAGGAGGGGAAGAGGGCGTCGTCCGCGGAGAGCTCGACCATGCCTAAGAATCAAGGATTAATTTATCATACGTTCTCTTCCCAAATCGTTGACAAAATAGTAGGAACCAGTGAGAGCAGTGGAGTGAAGTAGGATCAGGAGGTTGGCGAGACGAAGACGGGAGCAGCCTGATAAATTCATCGTTTAGTTAACCGCGGATCCCTCAAAGTAGACATACCCG
>LS596362.1:56130-66795 GCA_900490775.1 Pristionchus maxplancki | reverse complement strand
TCCGCGGAGAGCTCGACCATGCCTAAGAATCAAGGATTAATTTATCATACGTTCTCTTCCCAAATCGTTGACAAAATAGTAGGAACCAGTGAGAGCAGTGGAGTGAAGTAGGATCAGGAGGTTGGCGAGACGAAGACGGGAGCAGCCTGATAAATTCATCGTTTAGTTAACCGCGGATCCCTCAAAGTAGACATACCCGCATGTATATCCACATGTGGCGCGCTGCTCGCTCCTCCCCCTATGAGATGCGCCTCGTGACTCCTGTTCCTCTTGTGGAGATGGAGAATGCGGAAGCAGTCTCGGCAGAGGGACAGGGAACAGACGTCGCAGTGCACCTGAGGTTAAATTTCAGATTTTGAGCGTTCGCAGATTCACATTTACGCATATGTTCTTAGACATGGCTAAATCTTTCATCTGAGCACATCACCGCTGGCAGGGTCACCCAGGTAACTTGAAAGATACCTGCGCCCTCGTCCTTCCATCATCGTGGTTCTCGCAGATCATCTCTGGTTCGTCATTCCTCGTCTGCTGCAGATTCCGCCAACTCTCCGCTAGTTCCAGCCACTGTTTGTCCTTGAGAACGGCAAGGGCAGCGACTGCCAGCCAGAATCTGCAAGAAGTGATGTGATAGAGATCCTTCATCTTCCCGTCTCTCTCCCCATTCTCTCGTCAAGCCATCGGCCACACATCAAAAAACCATCCAAAGAAGTGATAAAGTTTCCCGATATTCTTTTCTGCAGCTTTTATTAATTTCTTACCTCCTGGCCCTCAACGCAGCAAACAAAGGCTCATTGCTGCCTCCTCCGGACATCATCGAGGTCGCCGATGTAGACGCCGTGAAGTCAGTGGAGAGATGGACGATCGAGGCGAGAGTGACTGCGAGTTCCCTTTTGATGCAGGAGGACCAGTCGGAGGAGTAGCGGTCGGAACTAAAAGGAGATCAATCAACCCGCAGGATCGTTATAAAGTATCTCTTCGGGAATGGAGTACTGCCCCTCTCAATGGGTTATGTTTGTATGTGGAAATGTGGAATCACTTGAAAAAATAGCCATCTTATTATCGTGGAGTACACTCACGTCACATCATCGATCAGCAGCAGCACCAGCCTGCCCACTTCAGGAGAGATACTCTTGTCCATGCGCCAGTGAGAGGGCGCGGAGTGGGAGCAGCTGGTCTGCAATAATTATGACTGAATTTTATGATTCGACCCAAGCGACCATCGCTGTCGCTCATTATTCTGCGCTATCATGATACAGTGAAACATATGCGCGCTACAATCGATTTGAAGGGATTTCTTGACGGTAAACTCATGAATATGATTGAGATGGATAGTGGAAGACTCACCATGAAGCTGACGCTACTGACAGTCCTCGTCGCTCTGTCCTTCACTTGTAGTGAGATGACCTGGAATGATTTTACGTTTTCGAAGGCGTTTTGGAATTTATAAGATCATCAATCAGCTGCAGTACTACGTTTTCTGATATTCGTTCTAATAAGCAGCTAATCTCACCTTTGCGATAGTGACGAGCAGATTGGAGACGAAGAGGGAGGTGTCGACCTTTAATTTTTTGATGGATATGCTTCGTACTCACTGCTCAAACCCATTCACCATCATTTGATGCAATTATGAAACATATTTCAATTGGATCAAATCTGACTTGAGATGGCTGGAACACTGAGAACAGTCTCATTATCGTCTCGATCATTTGACATTGGACAACTTGCCAATTCTACCCAGCAACCTATCCTTCATTATCCCCATTTCAGTCGGACAGAGCTCTTGTCAAAGCGAAAGAAATCTCACTTGTGACGGTTGAAACACGGAGAACAGCCTCTCGATGGTCTCGATCACTTGGCATTGGACCACTTGTGGGGCGAAGAGAAGCATCTCGGAGAGGGTGATGAGGAGATGGTCACGGGCCGCGAAGACCTGCGAGGAAATACATTTACGAGACCGACGAGAACTGATTTCAGGGCTTGCTAGACTCTCTCGTTACAGGCGTGATAAGGGAGCGAATCGAATAGTATCGTAGACCGTCTGACCTCAGTTCCTTTCCTCGATCCGATCACTCGCACGAGCATCGCCATCAAACCACACGCGTAGGAGTAGGAGCGCTTGTTGCGGTCGCGAAGCAATGAAACTTCTCTGAAAAAGATTATTATTTTAAAATTTATTAAATGACGGCCACAAGAACTAACGGTGTTTATTCTTATTTGATTAGGCGATGAAACAGATTCACATTCAAGTATGGCGAAATTATGGAACATTCCTCACCTCTCCAGCGCATTGACCATCTGACTACAGACATAAGTCTGCAGTGGCTGTAGATGGACGCGAGAGAAGAGCAGATCAAGTACCCTCTGCCTCAAGGAGGTATGCTGGTCCTCGGAGAGTTCGTCGGAGAAGGCCTGGGAATTGCTTTTTGGTGTTGTTGTTATGGAACTATTATACTCCGACGAAAAAACGTGACGTCAGAATAAAAAAAATGTACTGTGTGGAATCGTGTTTCAACAATGTCTGATCTGTTGTGTTTCACTAGCTCTTGTTACTCTTGACGAAGGCAATTTGGCAATGCCGTCTTGATAGCCGAACATAACAATCATAATCTAACATGTGAAGGCAAGATTGCGTAGAGCATCTCGAACACTCTCCCACCCACGCGGTTACCTGACTCGAAATCGCCTGGAACAGCGCGAAGGCATCCCTCTGCGGAGCCGAGAAGACTAGGTAGTTGGGCGGGCCGGGGTCGGGTGTAACGACGGGGGATGGTAGAAGGCCGAAGATGAGCAGTTGCCGGACGCGCACGGAGGCGCCGGGGCCTGCAATTAGTACTTTAGCTCACAGACTACTCCTAAACTACGGATCTGCTAAAATACGGTTCTGATATATCTGAATTGACGGCTATGATGTAAATTAATAGGCGTACCTTTTAATATGATCTGGGCAGCACTCAATCCTGCGACGCAGATCTTCACCCAACCGGCGAATTGCTGCAACCAGTTGGTTATGCTTCATTCTTTCATTTTAAGAACCTCGTTTCTATGGAACTTCAATTTTCCTCTGGATCGAATGCAATCAACCAAATCATCACAACCGTTATAAATAGAAGTGCCACTCACTTGATCAATGTGCTGATCGTGCACATTGTGCCTGCTTCCGTCCATATTCAGTGCCTTCGCGGAGAGATTCGAGACGCGGTACTGCGAATAAAGAATAATTATTCTGACGCCTTTAGGCCAATAAATCAAAGATCAATTAATAGCATGGAGAGATGTTCAAGAATGATCAAGCTTGTGAAAAGCCACCATACCTGCTCGTCCCTAACATTGTCGATGTAGAGACACAGCAGTACTGCGGAGGCGCCCTCGCAGCGAATGAGGATTGAGCGGTAGCGCGCCTTGTCCTAATAAATATTTGATTCGCCAAGTTGAGTTTCACCAAGTATTCAAAGAAGGTTCTAGGTAAAACGGATTGGTTCTGACATCGTTTGTGTGAAATAAATCAATATTGCTGAAGTTGCCGCCGTTACCTTACCACAAGGGTTCCAGCAAACTGCAAAATCGATAAGAGCTACCGTACCTCATCGCCGCTCTCCCAAAACGTGTCGGGACTCCCATCCGTCAGACAAACAACCATCGCCTGTCGACTGCTGGCCTAAAGTATTGATATTGATTTTATTAAATTTCCGTAATCGCTTGATATTGGGTCAAAAGTATTGCTAATTGGAGATGAAAATAACTCGCCTCGATGTGACAATCAGAAGTCACGTCGCTCATCGCTTTGACGTCCACGCCCAGGTCTTCCTGATAGATTGTTGTTGTTTTTGTTTTTGCTTTGATCTTGAATAATAATAAACACCCACATCAATAGACTCCTGTCTCATCGCGGCTGATTCAGTCAAACAATCAGAGGAGGGCTCGGAGAGAACTCCTCCTACCGTGGCGAGGATGTTGCAAGTGAGGATGAGGAGGTCCTGAACATTGTGCGAATCTTGGAGTGAATGTGATGCCAATGGACCTAGTCTTTAGAGTATCAGTGGAATTTCTAAGAGAACTCCTACTGTTGCGAGAATTTTGCAGGTGCGGATGAGGAGGACCTGGATTTTTTTCGAACTTCTCTTATGACAATCAAATCGACAGACACACTCCCAGTTATTCATGACTATTCTGTGAAACACAACGGGGTTCTTGAGTTGGGGTACTCTAAAAATTGACAAAATATTACTGACCTGCTCGTGCGCCGACAGCTGTATCGTCCATGCTTTGAAACAGAGCGACCTCAGTCGAGTGTCCAACGTGGTCGACTGGAGGATGACGGCGACGGTGTAGAGGAAGGAGTGCATCTGGAATACACGTTATTCAACTATTATCTTAACTCCACTTTTCAAGATTCGTTGCAAAACCTCGAGACTCGCTTATTTGTTCTACACGGGATTGAAGTAAGACTATGGAGTATTTGATATTGAAACAGCTCACCTGCTGCACCATCCACGTGCTCAAAGGTCCCGCCAGGAAGCACAATCGCCACGGGTGAGGAAGGAGGCGGACGGGTGATCGGGAGGTTGTGGAACCGAAGAGTGGCGCGTAGGAGGACAGGGACCAGACGTACTGGAAATGACCGTAAATTTTCTTGCTTTTTATTCCTCGAAGTCACGTAAGAAATCAAACAACGCATTAACTTCCTTTGATAATTTCATGAAACATAGGTTTCCGAGTAGTGAGTGAATGAAGATTCGGTAACCAATATTTCAGTCTCAAATCGGCAATTGTCTCTCCTCATTGCGCGTGCTCTCTCGTCTCTCTGACCGGTGAGAGGTCATTTGAAACGAGAGAGGCACGTGCCGAATTGTCATCGCTAGCATCTACCAACCTGCAGGATGACATCCGAGATGGACGTCTCCGACGACACCAGTCGCAGCAGCCAGTTCCACACGCGGAATGCATGAGCGAAGGCGACAGCGCGGTAGACGGCTGTAGTGGCGGCCTCGCGGACACTGATGAGGGACCAATATATCTTTATTGAAATATCAAGATGATTTCTGTCGAAACGTATGAACGTACCGTCTAATTTTGCCTAGCACATCTGGATACTTTCTATGTAACCGTTATCTGCGCTTTATCGGCCTAACCTATTTGTTTTGGCTATATCTATTTGTTGAAACATAGCACTACATGGAACAAGAGTTAAATAGCTCGAAAATCTCCTAGAACTTGGCCTCACCGTTTCAAATCGTGGTGCTCCAAGACGAAAGCCAGTACTGGCCTCCTCAGCATTGCCGATGGCGCCGATGCAGTGGAGGATGTGAGAGAGACGAGCGATTTGAGGGCGGTCGAGGGCGATTGGAGGACCTGGAGAGTTCCTTTTTAGTGAGTCTTGTTATAATTCTATTTTGCTTTTTCATTATTTCACATCACTCTAAAACCGACTGCAAATCGAATAGATCTGATCCACTCCTCAATAACAATTCGGTGAAACATAGCTGGCATTATGATTTCACAAGTAGTAAGAAAAAAAAAAAATTCACCAACGAAATCACGATGAGGACACAATGATGACCTTGACAACTATGTATCTGATATTACTCAGTTCACTAACCTCCCCTTCCTCCTGCGGCATCTTCTCATCCGGTCGTCCCTTCGGCCCAGGATCAGATGCATGAACTGCGCCGATCCTGATCGAGGCATCGGAGTCTCGCCTCAATTTGTATTTTGGAAGGATTGGACCATGTCGTGTCAAGGGTGTTCAGGTATGTTTCAAGAGGGGCCCTTATCTTTAAGACCGTGATTTTGTTGATCGGATCAACACTCTTTCTGTAAAAACCATTAATCTAATCGTAAATATGATTCCTTTTCCGCTGCCTCGTCCACCTTATCAATTCATTTTAGCTGCTGCATTCAGATGCATACCTAATAGCTGCCTGGGACGACGCCAATTTCGTCAGATGGTGCGACACAACCGCGGAGGATCCCTCCCCGATCATCGACCGATCAAAAGGTGAGGGGGTGAGAGTGTTCGTGGGGAAGAGGTTGATCGTCCAACCGGAGGTGTTCGTGGAGGAGTTCTGAATGATTTTACTAACCCACTGTATTGAGTACTGAATCGCTCCCTAATAGGTTTCAAGAAACTCTCAAAGACAGAATTGAGGATTCTTATTGTTAGCAGTGTGATTCAGTCATCTATGGTTAAAAAAGAATTAATTAACATAGTGCGGCTTTGGAGACGATCGTCCATTCTGAAAATAATATCATGCTTTATTCAAACCTTGGAATCTCCTCCATCCGCCAACGCATTCAACTCCAACAAGAATAGCGCGTTTTTTTTCTAATTCTTTTTTGGATACCCCATTCCCGTAGTCCACAAGTAGTTTCAACGTTTTTCACCTTCGAGTCGCCTCCATCCGCCGACGCATTCAATTCCAACAAGAACAACGCATTTTGCTTCATCACTGTCTCCGGTCGGGAAGAAAGAGCGGCCGAGGAGAGCCGGAACTCGCGCCAGCGACGCTTGCGCTCCTGCGAAGTGTATCAGTGTAATGCGATGTTTTAACACAATGCGACTTTTTTAAATGGCAAAAAGATCAGACTTTGCAATTTTTTAACAGGCTCGTTATCAAAGATCCGCTCATATCGGGGATTTTATCGCCACATAAATCACTTTAATATAGCCGTATAACGGTAACGAAGTCGACACAGCGTTGAATTGAAAGCCTAGGATTGATTGCAATCAGATCTAAATCTGACCTGATGATGCCCGGCCGAGGTCAGCCTCAGATACTTCTGCCTACATGAGGGGCAGAGCAGGTACCACATCGCCTGATAGAATTCATTATGTGAAGATCGTGATAGAGTTCGAAATACGGTTGTTAGTGGAGGTTAGGATGATGATAGGATGTCAATTAGTATCTTATCTCTCACTTTCGATCGGCCTCCATCGCCGCAGGCTCCGTTCCACCCAGTCGTGTACTTGGCAGAGGAATTGTAGCCGTGCCCCTGAAACTCGTAATTTTTCTCCGTTTCCGAGTTTGTGATGCGCAGATACGGAAGAAACGTACCTGTGACGCCCCACCACACCCCGGATGCGCGCTCCTCATGTGTACTGTGACTGGCGCTTTGACTGGTTCGTCGCAGAGTTCACAATCGCCCGAGGAGGTGGAGGGTTTCTGGAATTGATTGCACTGCTCTTCTCATCATTCACGATGTGTTTCCCTCTATTGTCGGATTACATGGAAGGTGCTGCCTGTATCCGAACGGAGTATGTGAAAGAAACACTTACCTGAGGCGAGTTATTACTCGATTGATCTCCAGCATTGGCCGCGCATCGAACAGCGGGAGGAGAGGGCATGATGAGGTGCTGGATATTGAATTATTTTTTGGTCAGCAAAAAATTCCACCGTCATCATTAATTGCATCACACCATCTTCATGAAAAGAGGCTGAAACACATTCTAGTTACATTAACAATTTCGAAAACGCAATATGAACGCCAGTATGTTTCACCTCGTTCTTAAAAGGCATAGAGGGAGCGGAGCACTAATAGCATACTGACATACTAACTAATATATAAAAACATAGGGGCTTAGATCGATGCTCATCCGCACAGCCATCGTTAGCTCTACTTGCCTAGTTTTCTAATTAGAGGCAAAGAAACCCAAATTGATCTCAGAATCGGGAAAATACCTCATTCGCTCGCTACAAACCGCGCGAGACGAAGAGACGCTCACCTTACCAATGATCGATCTCACAGCATTTTCTCGACTAGCCGCATCTTTTTGAGGTTTTGTCTATTTTTCAAGCAATTTTTACAGGTTCTTTTTTTAATACGCGGCTAACTATCGCATCAACCTCGGAACCTGATCAATGCTCGTCCTCACAGCCGTCGTTAGCTCTAATTCTTTTCTTTTTTGAAATAGAGGCTAACAAAACACCAATTTTATCTAAGAATCGTGAAAGATGACATCCACCCCACATTTGGCTGCCACTGAACTTGTTGAATACACCCACCTGATCAATACTCGTCCGCACAGCCGTCGTCAGGTCCCTCCACAGTCGAACCAGCGGGAGGAGAGGAGGAGGGATGAGGGAGAGCGAGGAGAGCGAGGCCTCGGCGCCGCCTTGCCAGATCTGTAAGGGGCGTTGGGTGAATTTATGAAATGTGTAACTTTGTAACTTTGAGGCTCACATTATTCAGATTTGAGTGGAATTTGAGATAGGTTGCTGCAGCCATGGCGTCTTTCACTAAGTGCTCGTGCCACAGGAACGCCCCAAAAACAGTCCGGATGCAATCGACGATCGAGGGACGAAGGGCCTCGGCTTCGGCAGATCTGGAGTAGGATCACTTTTATTTGCTAGTCAATACAAATTTCTTTACTATTGCTCAATTCAAGCCTTGATGATGATAAACGTTTATCCTACCTCGGTCTCAGCCTCGGCTTCGTCTGCTCTTCCTCCTCCTCGTTGCCGTTGAAGGAGGCCAGCTGGGAATGGACACTGCTGTGGCCGACCGCGTCCTGAATCATTATTCATTTTTTTTTGTTCATTCTACTTTGTCATTTAGAATTTATTGTTACCAAGTGTGTTTCAGAAGTTGTACAGATTCTTATTCTAATATCTATCAACAATCGCTGTGAGGCGTTGTATAGTCAAAATACAATAACAAATCCTTCCACTCACCTCAGCCAGAATATACTTCTGCAAAGCAGCAATCCGTATCCACACTCCATGACTGTTGTGGATCCATCCATCGGTGAGGATCTCCCGCCGGCCCTCGAGGTGCTCGTCCTTGCAGAGACCTTCAATGGGAAAGGTAGATAGAATACTCAGCGTTGCGTAGAAAGGACTGAGTGAAGAGCAATGTAGATAAGGAAGTAAGGTTCTACCTGCCAGCGAGGGAGTGGCGTACAGCTCGACACGATCGCCCTCGGCCAGGATGTACATCTGCAATGAATGTGTATGGATTCCTGTGTTGTCCTCAAGTTTTCCCTGCCATCGTGATGATGTTGACACTAACCTCATTGGCCTCAATCAGCACGCTCTGCTCACTGGGCCTCCTCCTCTCTTGCTCCTCTATTAGCTCCTCAGCTCGACGGGTCTGGAATTAACAGTAGTGCTATTGGGTGGACCGTTTACTATCTATAGGGACGAACATGGAATGGTAGGATAAGGAGATGCAATAGGATGTAACTTACCATTGGATGGTCACTCTTCATTCCATTCCCGATGTCGATTAGCACTCTGTCCAATGATCGATGGAACTGCAGCACCCAAGCCTGAAATTGTGTTTTATGCAAAAAAAACAATAACAGAAAACATGTGTCGTGTGTCAAAATACTACGTCTCTTATCCCAATCAACACACCTGCGATGGCGTATCCGTCTTCGTATGTACCAGCACACTCTCCTCCGTCAGTCTCAGCCATCTGCCTTCTGCGTTTTCCAGTTCTTCGATGTAGGACACGGTTGAGCCACGAGGGACCAGGCCCATCTCACTGAAAATAACTCTATGTATTTGTCATTCTCTTGCAGTCTATCCTCTTCGTCCCTTTTGTAGACCTAATTGTAAGTAAAAAGAAAAACGCACTAGTCAGCTTTCAATTATGAGGTGATTATTTTTTACTTCTACGAAGGAGACTAATGAAAATACTCGTCGAGTACGATCGAGAACTGCATGTGAAACACACTTAATCGTCTTAGTTTTGATAACGATTATATTCAATCAAGAAAGTGAATCTCACCTGGCAATCAACGAGGGCGCCGATCGTATCCTGATCGCCGGATAAGAGACCGTTGAAGGGATTGTAGCGAGCCTCGCTTTGCTTAGTTGAGCCAATCTTGTGCTGTTCTTGCGGGCGCCCTTCTCTCCCCTGTCCACGACTTCAACAGTGAAAGAGTGGGGAACCTGAAATAAACAATAAGCTGTTTGTTCACCCGAAGCAACCACACGATCGACATACCGGAGTCAGATCAATACATATTTATGCCGTGAAACACACCTGGAATCCATCAACTCGGCATTCGATACGAAACACGCCGGGAAGACGAGGGAACCATGTGCCGCAGTGACTGAAACATGGACCATGTTAAATTTGCACTCTTAGCTCTTTAAGGTTAGTGCGTAAATAATGTTTTATTTCACCCAGAGATCAATCACGAACTGATGACTATCGGAGTAAAGATGTATGAGGAGTATGTGAAACATATCCGAACTGTGAATTAGATGAGAAAAAATTTAAAAATAAACAAACGTCGTGCTGCTCTTCTGCGTCATCCCCACCGTGTCCTTCTGCACGCCGTTCGCCGCGAAACCTGAAGTTAATAAATTAGTTAATTAGATTATTAGTTAATTAATTAGTTAATTAGATTAATTACCCAATCGTAGCTCCTCGTAGCTGTAGTTGGCGTAGGCGGGCATCATGCCGATGGACATGTATCTGAATTACGAATTACTTTTGGTTTCCTCTCTTCTTATATTTAGAGACCGCAAGCTCCGCCCCTTTTGGAGGGATAGGGAATCGAGGAAAAGTGGGACCGAGGATTGGCAAAGCGAGTTCTCAACCGTTTTGGTCGATCAAGGGCGCGTTGGATAGGTCTCGGGATCCTCTATAACTGGTGTGAGGCGCACCTTGGTGTGATTAGCCAAAGTAGGTCAAAATACTGAAAAACAGGTCAGG
>LS596362.1:41445-52864 GCA_900490775.1 Pristionchus maxplancki | reverse complement strand
CCTGACCTGTTTTTCAGTATTTTGACCTACTTTGGCTAATCACACCAAGGTGCGCCTCACACCAGTTATAGAGGATCCCGAGACCTATCCAACGCGCCCTTGATCGACCAAAACGGTTGAGAACTCGCTTTGCCAATCCTCGGTCCCACTTTTCCTCGATTCCCTATCCCTCCAAAAGGGGCGGAGCTTGCGGTCTCTATACACGTTCATTAGTTTATTGGACCGGCATTACACACGCGATTGAATACTGTTGGCTCCTCGTAATATCAGCATAGTGTGAAACACACTTCCATTCAATGTTGTTTTATTAAAAATTATGGATCGTACATTGAATGTCCTTCATATTAGATAGATCCAGAAACATGTTTGTTTTTGAATTCTTGACATAACCCCATCAGCAATGCTCGATCAGTTGCATGGCGTCGTTAGGGGAGTCCCTAAGCGTCGTCTACTCCATTCATGTTCTTTGGTAAACTGTATGCCTCATTCAATTCAAACATTTTTCAGAATGGATTCCCTACAGTCCCCACTTCAATTAATGTCGATCCATGATGACTCCAATGAATCTTGGGCTAGATTATCGCCACTAGAGAAGATGCCCTGTGAGCTTGTTTGGAGCATCATTGAATATGCACCGGATTCAGCACTAAATCTGAGCCTTGTAAATTATTTTTATTTGGTTTTAAATGATTTTAAAATTCTTTAAACTCATTACAGGCATCGCGTTTGCTCAGATCGCGTGTTTGCGAGTTTGCACTGGAGAAACCTAACGCGACCATAGTCGAGCAACTGTACATCTCCTATGAACCCCGCGTGCCCGAACCCTTGTCGTTCTATCTACACATAGCCAAGCGATTTTCGAAACTGTTCCAACTGGGCGTCGGACAGCGCAAGGTTGTACTGGAACCGACCCCCAATCCTACAAACTTCTATTTCTGCAGAAATGCTAAAAATGTGAGCTTCTTTCTTACTATCCAACGCAATAACTAAGCTCAGGTCTACCAAGTAACATGCAACCCGCAATTGGACGATACCGATAGGTTCGAATGCCTGAATAATACCATAGGGAAAGAAATTGGGAAAGTCACTGTGCTAGACTGCATGGACGACAAGGTCTTCAATGTCATCTCTGAATTGCTGAGGGGGTGCCATGTCAACATAATGGATTTTAGAACATCAACGCTTTCGGAGCGTGCGAGGTGACTTCCTGCTTTTTTGCATTACTTGCATGGCTCATTGGTATTCAATTTCCATGTTTTAGAGACAAATTAGCATTTTGCAGCATTTATCTGATGAGCATAGTCCGAACCTGGAACGTACAGGAGCTATCTCTTCATGTATGTCACTTCAAGGGCTCAGACCCAGGTCAGAGTAAATACATTAAAGGGGTATAGGCACGAATATCTGGCTAACTGAGCTCTCGACGTGAGGTGATGGGTCGTCGTTACCCGATTACACTTTCGAAACTCCCAGACTATCACTTTGAGTTCAAACCAAGATATGATCAATTGGCTGTGTGCCAAGTGACCCTGCGGTGCAGGCAACGTGCGAGAGAGCGTGCGAAATGGAGAGAGCGCGCCCAATATACCCTCTGGCTAAGATGACTCTCTCTCGCTTCGTGCCTGTCCCCCTTTAATAATTAATTAATTAGTTAATCGGGACATTTTGCAGTTCGATTTTTCCTTGATATATCATCACTTTTATCCGCCATTTGTTTCAATGGCAATGGTGGATACGCTCGATCGAAGGCGCTCTTCGGATTGAACATGTTCGATTGGCCTTCAATTATTCTCGAAATGTTATCGAGAAAAGTTAGCAAGCTTCACATTGTGAACGATCCAGAATGCCTCAACGCGCAAGGAACGAATATGCTTATATCTGTAAGGCAATTTGTTTGATTATATTTTCAATCAGTCTTCAGCATTTGCCACTTCTTGGAAAGGACGTATGGTTCTCGGCTACCTGTGAAGCATATCCTGACGGATTTGAGCAATCGATCAACGATCACGAAATTAAAGGTCTGAATTTGATCTGAGTGATTACTCTAGTCATAGCCAAGTAGGCGCAAGGTACAATTTCATTAGAGATAGAAATGGTTAATGCACAGACCGGGAGTCGAACCCGGGGCTTCCGCTTACCGGGCAGAAGAACTCCCTCGGTAAGCGGAACTCCTGCCCGGTAAGCGGAAGCCCCGGGTTCGACTCCCGGTCTGTGCATTAACCTTTGCTATCTCTAATGAATAGTTAGCTTTTGTCGAAAGGGTGGTATTTCACGTGTTCAGTTACAGTTGTGCCGAGAAGTGACAAAGACCACCCGAGACTGACTATCAAGCACTCGTCAAGAATTGCTGAGGAATTTTAAAATTCCTTCTATAATTTGCACTTCATTGATGACCAATCAAGCCATTTCGTCGCGTATAACAGCAATCGAATAAAAATTGTGTTTGTAATGGGATCCGTTGCATATACTTTTGTACATCGTTATTCTATTTTGGAACAGCATCGTATACTAGATTGAAACAGTGGATTTGTCAAACCGACTTTTGAAGGCAGCTCAAAGAACATATCATCACCAGTCTGATTCAATGAAAAATCAAATAACAAATTCGCACCTCCACAGCCACGGCATTGCACTGCGCCAGTCTTCCATGCTGATCCCTCGTGATCAATTTGAGCTGCGCCGGCTGATCGACGATGAATTCTTCCTCAAAATGTATTCATTTTTGACGAAAAGTACTTTTATTCCGGAACATGCTCTTCCTAATCCTGTCTATCAATGTGCTCACTAGTTGATGAAAATTGTGATGGGACGTTTAGAAACCCCGTTTAGGAACTCGCGATTGGTGACGTTTAGGAGCCCCCTCTCCCGCGCCTCTGAGGGGGTTCCCATACGTCCCATCACCATGTAAATACCTGCGGCAGCAACAGCTGACAGTGTGCCGGATCAATCACACTGCTCCCATCACTTCTTCAGTCCCATTTCGAACCCCCTCCCCCCGTTGCCCATCACAGATATAATTTTGTAACAAACCTGCGGCAACAGCAACTGGCAGTGTGCCGGATCGATCACTGCGCCCATCGGCAACCATCGTGCTAGTGCTCCAGCCATGGACGATGCGCCAGAGATGAACTCGCGGATGAATTTCAGTTCTTAAAATTTTCAAATACTCATTTTGTGGGCGAATATATTCGTATTCGTCTATCATTAGCTTCGAATTGCTAGAGCAATGCCCGCCATGGTTGCTTGATTTTAACGCCGATAAAAGAGATCATCATTGCTAACGGCTGGATCGTCTGTTCATATCTGAGCAATGAAACATATCTAAATTAGTCTTTACATCTATTTTTTTCCATGACAAATAATCTCACCTGGTGACAACCCGGGAGGCGGTACACTCCTCGTATGCAGTTCGTGAAGTGTCGGGATGTGACTCATGTTGAGGCCTTTTCTGAAATGAGGGTGATATCGCAATCTCGCAATTAAACAAGAAAAATCTCATGGAAATCTATCCTACCTCAAAAGACTGCCATGCTTCTCCAACAGATCCTTCGTCTCTTCCTCTGCGATGGACAGCCGAGTTAGCTCCTCGCCTTCGGAGGGGAGCTGAAATGAGCACTAGAGCACAATATTAGATAAAATAGAACAAGGTTACCTGAACAAGTAACCGACAAGCACTTGCGGACAACCAGGCTAGCTCTTGCTCCAATCGCAAGTTCGTGTTCTCGCCTAGTACTGAATAGCCGTGGACGGAGCAGCGGAAGCCGTACATCTGAAAATACATTGCGTGATATTTTCATTTTCACGAAGTTTTTGAGTCTTAGGTTATTCGACAATTATCTTTCACGTTGGCTACAAGACAAGGAGACAGAGTGGTTTTCGATTTGCCGAAGTTGCATTTTGGAGAGAAATTATTGCAATCTCACATCGCTCTCCGACGCACCCTCCACCATGGCGGCGCTCTCGAGAATGAACCAGGCTGAGTTGCCGGGCAGCATGAGCTGGCGATTGCGCCAGAGAGAAGAGCCGGAGTATCTAAAAGAGTTTTGAGTCGCACTAGTCTTCTCGATCAACGAATATGGCCGTTCCAAAATTTACCAACCTGATGAAACACAAGCCATTCAGAGTTAGGGGCTAAGCATAATCTAGTTATCATAAGTACAAACCTCGCCACTGGTACATAACACATCGTATCCACTCCGACATAGATCCACAGGACGTCATCTGCAGAGACTGTCCGTGAGCATTCGTCCATGTCGATGAACATGAGCTCGACCTGAATGAGTGTAATCCTTCTTGAATCTGGGATGGTAGGATCGGAAAAAATAGCGAACCGTGTAATGCGAACCGTGCACGGTGTAAGGAAACCTTTTTTCTACCTGGTGGAATGTAGGAATACTTTTATCCTCCTTGCCAATGTGCATGTACAAGACCAAGATGGGTGACCAAGGTATCACCTCTTTATCAAATCCAATCACTGCACTCTGCACGGTCGATGGAAGATAGGGATGCGTCGATTCGACAATGTCGAAGTGCACGTCGCGGTGGGTGGAGAAGTAACTGAGAAGGATAGAGGGTGGAATACGTTTCAAGTGCATAATATATCGAAAAGAAGGTTTTTGTTGTTAGTTTCGTTTCCTTTCTTTTTTCGAAAAAATATAATAAATGGTGTTGTATAATTATTATAGTTAAAGGTCACTCTCACTTGCTGCCCGACGAGTCCTGCTTGGCTACTCCATTCACGCTGCTGACCATCGGGAGCAATTGATCGACGATGGCGACGACCTATAAACGATGATCATTGTCTTCAGAAGAACGGGCTGTAGGCACCCTATCAGCTCATCCCAAACATCATTATGTATTGTAGGTATTGTGGTGGAGAACATGGATGAAATACCCAATTGGAGCTACTGGGGAATGCGTAATTTTGCCACATGAACGACATAAATCAGAAGCTGGTCATCAGAGCTATAATTTCTTTTTCGTCAAGCTGAACTCTAACCTCCAATGCCCTTTTCGGTTGCGCCTCCATGAAGACCATGGAGAAGCCGGCAATGGCCGAGACGAGGTCTCTGCAAGAAAAAAAACTATTGTGAATTGTCACAGACGAACTATTCAGACGACATACTAAGCGTCATCTATTGAGTACGTCGTTTCATTGAATAACCTAGCAATATCTCACCGTGCAGAAGTTGTTAGCGTTCCTGCAGTGACCGCCTCACCAACCTTCAATGAGCCGATTTGGATTGGGCGAATTATTATAGTATGTTTCAAAAACGAATCTAAAAAAATGTGCCTTGGCCGTCATCAGTCTCAGCAGTTGGCAGAAGCTGCGACTCAGCCTTTCTTCGTCGTTGTTCTTGGAGCCGCGCTGGGCGTCTTCCTGAAATATTTTGCCACCTACTTCCTTGCAATCTCCACGCAATTCAAGTAGCTCTACATGTTTTTCCAACTACTCGTTGACAGTTACACACCAAGAGTGGTATCTGTCCTCTCGCCAGTCAAGTGGTCAATTTTACGTGTCTCATATGTACAACGGTACTCGCGACGAAACCATTCAACTCACTTTGATGCTATACAACAGATGTGGTATCTGTCCTCTTGCCAGGCATGTGCCATTCTGTGATCGGGAAGGGTCAGCATTGCCGTAGGATATACGAGCCCCGTTGCACAGTCGGACGGAGGAGGCGCCGTCTAAAATTAATCATGCTTTCCTATTTTCTTTCAAGATTGTTTATTTTTGTTACTCTACAGAGTCGCGACTCGACATTATTTCTAGTGAGATTTCTACATGATAAATAAGTTCTGAAGCACATCTGAATTCGTCTCTTTTTAAAGTAACTCACTTTCACCAGCGTACGTCTTCCCTCCATCTAGACTCGCTATCTTGATCAGGTAAGTCATCGCGGGATCCAATGGAACTGCCCGATTGAACTTGAGATTCGCCGTGTCCCTGCCCTCGTTGGCGGAGACGAGGTGTGTGACCTGCCATCGGTTTCTAATTTCGAAAACCGGAGAGAAGGCAAAAGCCAAGGAAAATTAAGGCCAGTGATTAATAGTGTCCGCATTCTATTCATAGACTTGATTTCAACGAAAGATCCCGTTAAATGAGGATACGGGGTCCTAATTCAGACAACCCTAGATACTACAAAGATGCGCTCACTTTCTCCACCAGCTCCCACTTCTCCTCGCTGTTCGTGTCCGAGAGGTCGGCCTTGAACATCTAGAAGGGAATTTATTATATTGATTAAGTATTATTAATTTTATAAACCGGCCAAGCCTACTCGATTGAGTTCGTCAAATACCTTTATTGTTAGCGTTTGACTTATCCATAGAAGTATTCGTTATGCAATGCAATACCTCGATCGTATAAGTGGCCGTGTACTCGGCTCCACTGCAATAGACTCCTATCCCTGCCACGATCACTCCCGTTCGATCCACCCTCAGGGCGATAGCATCAGGTGCCCCCGAGGCCATGTCCCAGCACGCGCTGACCGTGCGACGGCGGAACCTGGAAAAATGTATTTGTTATTGTGTGATTTCGATATTATTTTTGAAAAGTTCGTGGAGCTCATATTGAATACTATTCGAATTTTGAACCGTTCAGGATGCTCTGAAACCTATCCAAAACCTGATGAAAAACCACTCACCGACACGGTGTATTCATCAACGCCGGCGTTCCAGTATGCGCAAAGTCGCCCTTGACCAGTTCCTTGGCGATCTCTCTGATGAGCACTTGCGAGATGCGCTCGAGCGAGTAGGAGGAGTTGGCCTCAAGGAAGTAAGATAAACTATTTATTGACGCTATTTTTTGACTTTTTCAGGATTTTTTAGATACTTTCAAGGGATTTCCCATATTTCGCACTCACTAGCTACTCTGACCGGTGAGAGAGTGTGTGAAAAAGAGAGTCTTACTCCGATTTGCTGCTCGCCACTCCTCGCGAACGCCACATCGAAGAGGAATGAGAGGATGGAGTGGAGGGAGGTGGCCGAGCGGCAGCGATCGGAACTGCAATTTATTTATCGGTCCTTCATTAAACATTTATCTTGAATTCATTATCCATTGAGTCAGAACTGTGTAGAAGGGTGAGATCAAACTTCAGCTCCTATTTATGAGAACAATCTCTCACATAGGTGGCAGCCTTTTGGTCATTCTCTCCGCCAGATGGGAGTACATCGGAGGACGAGGCTTGGCTGCGACGACGTCGGGGAAGAAGGAGAGAAGCTGAAAAAAAGGATATTGAGTGTTTATTATTTGAGTACTAGAAAGCTCTCTTCAATAAGTTTCGTTCCCTCAATTTTGCGCCCAATTTGCTCTGAAACGGTTTGACACCCTCATTCGTACGTTTTTGTTTGTTCTAGAAGAATGGCGAAAACTCTACTAAAGTATTCACCACGCTCGAATTTTTGTGAACACTGTGAAGCATTTCCGAATTCTATTTTCGAAATTTGGTATTTGATAATATTGAATTTCCCACCTCCTCAGTGTTAGCCATCGCGTGTAGTAGCGCCGTCAGTCGCCACTCGTTCCTGAGTATTTATGATATAAATTCCAAACTCAAATAATTCAAATAAAAACAGTTTCGCCTTACTCTAAATACTGTGATTGTGTGACGCTAACAACAATGCTGAGGCCACATACCTCGGCGTGCCCATATATTGGGCTAGCTGGGACGCCACGATGGATGGAGAGGCAAGCAGGAGATGGGATGAAGCAACGAGAGAAGCGATGCACTCCTCGACGAGGGAGAGGCGGGGTTGGTCCATCTGGAAAATGAGAATTTATTTTGATTTTTGAAACGGGGAGACGACAAGAGCAAGTTGTCAGCCTGCCGTGGTGTAATAGAGAAAAGGTGAAACCTATTCCAGCATAATCCCCTAACGCGAATACGTAAGAATTGAGCAAACCAAAACTAATCGTAGCCTGAAATAACGCATGGATTTCTTCAACAATTCGCAGCCAGTTGGACTCCTCGCCTTACATGCCAGAGAGGCCAAATTCAACGGCAGAATTAATATAACCAACCTCCGCTCCCTCAAAGTTGTTGGCTGCCTCGAATATCGCATGGATCGCATCGAACATGCTGATGGCTGGTTCAGCCATTTCTATGCATTCCTCGGCACGGGCTTCAGATGGGTACAGCGTCTCAGTGTAGAACCTAGCACGATGTTTTTATTTTGTTGTGGTTATTGTTGTTGTTGTTGTTATTGTTGTTTTTTTTGTTTTTACCTTAGCGTTTTCAGCACGAGCACAGCAATCAGCGTCGCCCGCTCTTGCTGCCAGAGTGACTCTTCGGACTGGGTGAGCTGGAATTGAATTTGTTTAACCATACTTTTGCCCTATTTACATCCTCTTAATAGTTTTTAATGAGCTCGAAAATGTCATTGCTTCACGCCATGGACAAGCGAATTATGAGACCTGTGAAACGCATCGGAACTGAATTGAAAACATATTTTAGTGAGATTTTCTGCTCGATAACCCGGGACTTATTTTGGTTTGAAGTCGTTAATATCTGGCCAAACACAATGGTCGTCGCCCATCGCACTATCCTCAGCAGTAATGACTCTATCAGTGCACTACCGCTCCCCTCACACTTCTACCCCTCCTATAGATTAGTTTTTGCGGATATCGTAGCATGCGGAAATCCTTACCTGTCCAAACACAATGGTCGTTGCCCATCTCAGTATCCTCAGCAGGGAGCAGTAGACGGACGGAGCAGGCCGGAGGAGGGCGGAGCGGGAGATGTTGTGGAAGTCGGTACTGAATGAGTTAATCAAATTAATTCATTATTGGTGAACTCATGCACTGATCAAGAACAAATGGTAGCAACTCACTACATCTTCAGGTCAAATGCCTTGTCCTCGACCGTTCGCTCCTCGGTTTCCTCCGCTGCCTTGGTTAGGTTCTGCAACTTTATTAGTTAGATAGGCTCACATCCAGCTTGCTTTGAATCAGATTCAGTTGTGCTTCGTAAGTATCACAAAACAATGAAGTCATTGATGCTAGCGATGTGTCCTTTACGTATACGTCTGACAATAAAAAAAAATTTTAAAGCCCCTACAGCAACTATATTTTTATGTATTCTAGAACTAGCGTTATATGATTGCCCATTGTTGGTGTTTCGTGCAATGAAATACTGCCGATTCACGGCTTCTGAATCAAAAAAGAGCACCTGGAAGTACATCTCTGGTATCTGCCCGACGGTAACGTCCGTCCCGTTATTAGACAGGGTCGAGTTGCGGAAGTTGAACACGACGCCGTCTGCCTCGACCCTTGCGTGTCCACTGGAGCCACAGTCGGAGGAGGGACCACTGACAATGAGATATTAAGATGTTAAAACGGCAATATAGATGAAAGGAAAGTTGCTTGTCTTCATACTAACTTGACAACGACTTCAATTATGTTTCATTGATGCTACACATTATTTGCGCGAAGAATTTAAAATTGATTTATCCGAGTTTTGTCACAAAAACGCCTTTTCTATTCTATTCTTTGTCGATATCACATGTCGTATATTATTCACCTGATCAGCATTGCCCATCTCAACCCACTTCGACTATTTATCAATTATTCTTCACCTTATTTTCGCTGATATCACATGCCAGATATTCGCCCTGATCAGTATCGACTTGGTGAAGAGGATTGGGGCGATGTCGTTGGGTGGACACTCGAAGAGGACCTGAAGAATTGGAATATTGTCCAGTGAACCCATCAAAATTCATTGTATCTAGACAAATAGTGGACCAATTCATTGACAGTTTTGCACTCGAAGAGCACCTAGAGAACGCATAGCTTTGACTTTTCCAATTCGAATGAATGTGATCAAAACAAGGCTTGTATTTTGTTCATCGAAATCCGGAAGGTGCTTTGAAGTGGATTGAGACTAACACAGACCTCATCCGTCGTCGCCACCTCCTCCACATACAACTCGTCCCCATCGAGGCCTTGGAGTCGGAACATCTTCACTCTGAAATGAAACAATCATCGATTAGACTCTCAACCTTATCATTTGTGCATCATTGTGAACAATACATCATATTGTGCTCTGGTGGTGGATAGAAAATGTGTTGACCTGGCATTGTACTCTCCTCTTCCTCCGTACAAGCCGATGCCGAGCAGGCGGATGTCGCAGGAGGTCTTGAACTGAAAGAAGCGGGTCGTTATTAGTTTGTATTTGACTTCTCGAACTGGCTTGTCCACAAAATGTGATCTTAGAGCCGATGGCAGTTTCAATAACGAGTTTATACCTGAATGGCATCCACCGAGTGCGCCGAGTAGCCCCATCCTCCTCCATTGCCCTCGAATCGATTGAGCACCGATCGATTGTCGGTGATGCTGCCCGAGACGGCGGAGCGGGACATCGGGGAGAGGTCCTGCAATGAATAGGGAACATGAAATGCTGCCTCTGTTCTGCGTGCATAATTCGACCACGTTCTGGAAGGGATCAAAGCGGATGAGGACAAGATGTTGGGATCTCAGTTCCAGCGATGCTGTTATTATTGCGGAGAGGCCTTTTGTTTATTTTATTTTACCGTGAAACACATGCAGAACAATTTTCAATGCTCTAATTTTATATTCCAAACAATACCTTGCTCAGATGCGGTGGCAGCACTGAAATCAGCGTCAGCGCGTAGGTACTGCTGAGAAGATTCACAGCAAGTGCAATATTCGAAAGTGAGCAGTCCGGTTCCACGGGCACCATCAACTCGGGAGTGCGGGCGAAGCGGAGGAAACCCTGAAAAGCCGCAAAAATAAAGCTCGTGTATGTTTCACGCAACAAGTCCGTAAAAACATTTGCTGTAGTATAGTTCCCTTGGACATTTCATAAAATATCTCGTAGGTTTCTCGTAAGAGTACATTATAAAGGATAATCGATTGTGTTACCTGCAGACTCTCCTGATCCTCCACCCTCCTCCTTCCTTCCCCGAGTGCACTCTAGCTTCCCCTGTCGTCCCACCCCTCATCTCACCTGCAAACTCTCCTGATCCTCCGCTCTTCTCCTTCCATCGGTCGATGCTTCACCAAGGGCGACAATACGCATCTCGGCCGCGGAGTAGGACCACATCACGTTGTACGTCGAGTCGAGCCAATAACTGGAATTGCAAATAGAAATAATGTCTGGAGTCCAGAAAAAAGTGCTTCACGCGTTCAGCAAAAACAGATGCAATGCATTAGTGATAGTATGATCTCGAGAAGTATGTTTCTTGGAATAAAACAGCTGCTCTGATATCGAGTACCTGGTGTACAACCCCGCCGGTCCCAGCTGATGCTCGGCAAACGAATTCTGCTTCCTTTTGATGACGATATAATTCTTGCCGATCTGTCGAGGGAAGATGAACATCGCGTTCTGGAATTGAAGAATTATTTAAAGTGTGTGAGTCACTATAAAGTTATCTTCTCTCATTGAATGTAGTACTTGAA
>LS596362.1:17929-30047 GCA_900490775.1 Pristionchus maxplancki | reverse complement strand
TAGAATTTGATGCTGATAACGCCTGTGTATTTCATTTTTAATGAATTTCAAAAGTAAAATATTAAAAATGAACTTTTGAATGAGCCATTTGTGGGCTTAGCAACTTACACAGATCGGACCGGCATGGCGTGATTAGTCCAAATCCAAAATTTCAGCCAATTTTAGGGACCGGTCTCTAAGATGGGAGTGAGATAGTGAGGCGAAATTGAAGGTGAAAGTGATTATCTCCCTCTTGTTTACCCTCTCCCCCTCTTCCCTCTCTGCGCTCTCTCCATTCCCCATGCTCTCTCGCCTCGTCTCTCGCCTCTGGGAAGAGGAAGCGCCTTGGAGAGGAGAAAACCAGCGTTCCACCTACAATTTCGACTCACTATCTCACTCCCATCTTAGAGACCGGTCCCTAAAATTGGCTGAAATTTTGGATTTGGACTAATCACGCCATGCCGGTCCGATCTGTGTAAGTTGCTAAGCCCACAAATGGCTCATTCAAAAGTTCATTTTTTAAATTTTATTTTTGAAAATCATAAAAAATAAAGTATACAGGCGTGATCAGCATCAAATTCTACCCTGGAAAACATTTTCGCTTAATTTTAGCGGATTCGTGGAAGGAGAAATATGACAAAAACCGTTTTCGACGTGACGTCGTCTGGAGCCAACGGAGGCTCAATATGGAAAATGAGAATGCCCATCGTCATCAGCACCCTCGAGAACCCCAAAGCACGGAGTTTTAGAGAATTGACCAATTCGAGCTGTGCTAACCCTTGCTCGACTCTCTCGCGGACGGCCTCATATCAATGCTCGCCCTCACCTCCTTCCTCCCGCACTGCCCCAGATTGTTCACGCCCCATGTGTAGAGGGTGCCACTGCGAGAGACGGCCACTGCGTGAACCTAAAGGGGTTGTTGTCATTGTTGTTTCCCCAATGTTATTGTGACAAACGAAAACAAAGTACCTTGCCCAGTGCGATGGCGGCAATGTGAACGCCTTCCAACCCAAGGACGAGGCCTGAAGAAGATTTGGATTTAGCGTCGTCCTAGTCTGCTTAATTTTTCGATATGTAATCACTACTGTTTGGATCTTTCAGACAGTAATAGGCAATTGTCTTCCAATTATTTGGATTAACCCTCCTTATCCACGGCATGCACTCCCTTTCCTAATAGCACCCCTAACCCCTAATAGCTAAGACCAAACAGCTCACCATTATCCGAATTCACCCTATAAAGGTGGTGTCACATCGCATACACCTTACCTTTCTATCTTGTTTCAACTCATTTGACCCCGCCACATCCGTCAAATAGGATATGACCCCTCCACATCCGTCAAATAGGACATCCTTACCATTATCCGGATTTACCCTCCACGGGTGCTTTCCCATGGCGTAGACCTTCCCGTTCTCAGTCACGTACATGAAGCAACCAGAGGAAGCGGAGATGGAGATGACTTTCTTCCTGTGAATTGTCAAACTTTAATAGGTACTCCGTGGGCTAGCCGTTTGAAACATCCATGTTGCATAGATAAAGAATGGATGAATCCCTTTTTCATGCATTTCTTTGATTGGATTGTATTATATGACACCTGTGGAATGCACTGGCTTTTAATGTTTCTGGCGATCTTACAAAATACGTGAAACAGAACTGAACACTATTCGCACCTTCCCACAGTGTGCAACCTCCTCAGCTTCCCTGCTTTCTTCTTCTCCTCGTAGCCTGCAATATTTACTTTTTTATGCACGATTTATCGTCGCTTAGCGATCCCACCTGCAATCCAAACATGTCCGGATCCGGATCTAAACAAGATCGTCTCCGACCCCACTGAGATCTGCACGATGGTCTCGGGAAGGACGAGTTCCATCCAGGTCGAACCGGTGTCCTGGAAAATACTCAATTGTGATTTTTAAAAAATAATTCGTATCTGGAATAAGGTATGTTTCACGTATTGTTGACTTTCCAGTTCACTTTTCCACAGTAATGGTACGATGGAGTTCAATTGAGAAATAAAATACCTGCAGTCCCAATCGGTTCGCATTTCCGGCATAGTAAACTTTGCCCGTCCTCGCCAATAGAAGAGCGATGTCCCTGCTGACGTGCAGGTCCGAGACTTGGCCTGCAAATGAAAGATTTAACTATCTGACTGACTCAGATTTCCTTGTATTCAAACGACATACCATGCAATGAGCTCGGCATCGAGTGTATCAGCGAGTGTGGTACTGGTTGAGAATCTCCAAATATCGAGTAGGACAGCTTGGTGAGACGGAGCTTTTGCTTGACTTTTGAGTCCGAGACGGGTTGGAAGGAGTCGTTGAGACGGGTGACCTGCACATTTTCATAGATCTTGTTTATTCCCAAAGGATGCTCAATTTAATCGCTATTTCTGACTACATTGGAAGATAAATGATTTGTGAAAGACAACCATTCGCCTGATGATAAAGCAAACATTGTCTTCGACTGACCACAAGGGTGGAGTTTGCATCCAAATGAGCCTGGTAGAAGGCCGTCGCATCACAGAAGATGGTGGAGTGGGGAGGAGTGGAGGGCAGCATTATCTCTCCCCGTTCTCTGAACATAACGTATTCGAGAATGTAACTATTGTCTGTACTACAGTAACCTAGATTACAGTGATCAAAAGGTCAAAGGGTCTACCGTATCCTGACATGATTCTTTAGTTTAGGGAAATGCAGTACTCAACAATATTAGTAACCTGCCGTACCTCAACGAGTCCTCATCCAGCACCCACACCCTGCTTGACTGTCCTCTTCGCAGGTAGAGTGACCCATTGCAGAAGGAGAGCGTGCAGTTGCGACTGGAATGAAGTTTTGGAATTTTGAATATTTTGGATTCGCAGCGACCACATCAACACCTGCGCTGATTCTTTTTGTAATTGCATGAACTATGAAACACATCCCAATCGGATTTTCTTACAATCATTTTTTAAATGGCATCCCTTGATCTCAGCAGCGTATTACTCGCGTACTCTTTGAATTTGCCCGTATCAAAGTCACATCAAATAATGTGATCGACAACTTCCTCTTACCTGGATCGCAACAACGTATTACTCGCGTAAATTTTTCCTCCAATCGTCTCGGAGAATCCAGTGCCGATCTTGTACAGACCGATGTAGTTGAGCACGTAGGCGTAGGCGCCTGGGAATATTAGAGCAATTAAGGCCAGAACTTCAAAGCCGGTTAATGTCCTTATCATCTTTGGCCACCGCACTGGCTACGACACTGTACAGTCTCCTATCATCATCGACTAGATCGGAGCTGTCAAATCACAAAACCGGCAAATAGCTCAAAGTCACTTACCACGACACTGTGCAGCCGCCTATCATCATCGACTAAGGTCAGAGCCGTGAAATCCCAATCCAAAACCGGCGAATACCCTTACCATCACTAGCCACGGCACTGTACAGCCTTCTGTCGTCATCGACTAATGTCAGAGCCGGAGACTATCAGAACCGGCAACTACCCACCATCACTGGCTACCGCACTGTAGAGCCTTCTATCATCATCGGGCGTCTCCGGGGAGGAATCAGAAGGGATGGAGGAGAGGTCGAAGGAGGAGAGCCCGACGTGGTCGGCCATCGACGAGGACCACCAGTCGGGTCTGGAAAGGGTACGGTAGGTGTATGGTGGGTCAGATTAGGGATCGGTGGGGCACTATCGTCGTTGATAAAGGAGATTGGCCTGTCTTTGAAGAAGACCATGCATCATCTTTGAAGGGACTAGAATCTTTGAAGGAACTCGAATGCATCATCTTTGAATCGGTATATCGGGAGTAAGTTTCCTTTTTTTTTTGCTTCTTCCGACTACTACTAGAAAAAAAGAATTCGCAAACTATTCATAGCTCAGACGTATTTTGTATTTTCTTTGGAGAAATCAATGACGTCAACAACATTCCAATTCTCGCTGTTCCTCCTATGAGCAAGTGTTGAAACACAACCGACGAAAACATACGAAATACAGTTTCGAAAAAGAGAACTCACGATCCTCCTCCAGTGCAAAATGCCTTCTGCTGCACGAAGAGAGCCAATCGATGGAGGTTCTCCGGGATGAGGATAGAGCGGAGGGAGGATGATGAGGATGTTGATGGACCTGCGATGTAGAGACAATTGATTAGATCTGATTTGTTCAGATGTAGTATGTTGATGTTCATTTGTTCGACAGGCCCACGATCATTGCAAACGTTTTTGTGTGCTCTATGGGTATCTCTGACAGGCTCGATTCAGCAACCTGCGTCCGGGGCAAAATATAAACCCAGAGGCACAAAACATACGAACCTGCAACCGCCGCCCCAGCAGCCTCCCCTGTCGGTCCACACAGAAATGCAGCAGCAGTGGAGAAGAGAATGTCGGGGTCGAAGGAGGAGATGGAGAGGGCGATCAGGCAAGAACCGGCCAGGGAGGAGATCTCACCTCGGCCTGGGAATTGGCTATTAGAAACTAGGCTTACCGAATCTGTTTTTTTATCGCGTAAGATTTTGGGGCATCCTAGTATAACGCGTTATTTAGTATAACTAAATAACGCGCGATTCCCCTAGAAGGATGAGATGGACAGTGCGATCAGGAGGAACCGACCAAGGAGGAGAAGAGAGAGATCAACGATCAATTAACTGGCATGTACTGACCGGTCCTGCTGGAGACTAAACTAGTTTCCTCAGGCCCATGATGTATCCATCAAGGAATTGCACTAGCACTCATGATAGAGCTCCAAGAGTACTTATTGCTCACTCCTCTAAGACCTCGTTAACTTTTTCTATTTTCTCGTTGATTGCTAATACTCACCCTCATGGTACAACTCCAGCAACACTTGCTGCGTGTTCCTCAACAGTGGCGTCTCGCCTGCCTTCATCTTGAGGATCTGCAGACTGGAGAGGAGGGCGGTGAGGGCCTGCGATAGGTGTTGATTAGAGAAAAAATGTTGATGAATATTCGAGCTTCTGAGATTTGGTAGGTTGAGTTTCACAAATGCTTCAAGAATGTTCAGATGGAAACTCGAGCAATTTCATTGCAGTACGCTACGGATAAACAAATAAAAGATTGTCTACACTTCTATAGAACGTACTCTTCACAATGGTATGCTACGGACAGTGCAATACGGAGTTCCTGTCTTTTACCTTATCCCACAATATAGTAACCCACAGTACCTGTGCGCACAACTCCGTGTCCCTTCTCGACAGCTGCAGCAGCACGGACAGCATGCACTCAACGGAGGTAGATGCCATTGAGGAAGACTGAAAGATCAAAGATCAGGTTGGAGAGCAATATCAGGGCCCATGATTTTGGAGATTCTGTCCGATTCCACTGTTTTTATTGATTTTTGCTGACCTGGCTCTCGCTTTCTTTCCCCTCCTCTTTCTCCTTATCCTTCTCCCTCGTGTCATCTTCTGGGAAGACATTCTCGATCGAAGGGGTTTCGGACTGGAGGTAGGAGCCGTATCTGCATGATTATTTCGATTGAGTGGGAAAGCACGATGAGATATGTTTCATGCGTATTTCTTTTACTGCTCAGTGGCATCCGTTTCGATTAGTGCTCGGTTTCTCTCCGAAAAATCATCCAAAAAAACTTAATTCACAAGTAGATTAGACCTGAAATGCAGATGAATCACTCACTTCAGCACGATATTCCTGGCTATAACATGAAGGCCGAATGGCGAAGGGGCGGAGATGATGGAGAGTAGGGACTCGAGCCGGACGGGCAGGGAGGGTCGGTCTGGAATGGAGATTGAAGTAGTGGGAAGGTTGACTCAAGTATGAGTTAGATCAGCATCGTGTTCAAATTTGATAGAGCTCAGGGAGCAAAGCAATCACTGTGTCATCTAATTCATATTTTTTTGGATTTTCCATCCAGATTCGATCCCTGTACTGAATTCCTTGTCATTTTTTCTTTTAGACGGTTTCAACGGCGTCGGTGATAGCAGCTGGAAGAGGATTGTAAGGCGATTACAAATTGAGTGGCTCTCTTGATAAGAAAAGAAGAGGTGTCAGTCACATGTGAGCAGCGACTTTATTCGAAACACCAGTCTCTTCACTTTGCACATTCTCTAGTAAATCACTCATGTACTGATTTCGCTCTTGTTTGATACGAAATTCTTAGCGAATTCGTAATCTAATGCCTAATTATGTTTCACGTTGCCAATATTAAAGTCGTGAGCTCTTATGATGTGATTTCCATCACGAATATGGTCCTCAAAAACAGAAAATATCAAACAACCACTAATATCAGTTGATGTCTCTCATTTCGCGCCTCAAAAATGGGAAATGCCCGAGATGACGCGCACTCATTGTGTTTGATGTATCTCTTATGCTGTGAACAGTGTCTCTGCCTAGTCTCATTCTCTAGTCAGACAAATCGACTACAGGGGTCGGTCGAACAATGGAATTGAGGGTTCGTCTCCCTGTCATTCCTGGTCAGGCCGACCCCTCTAGTCCATTTCTCTACCTAGACAATGAGACTAGGCAGAGACACTGTTCACAGCAATATTCTCAGTTATGTTTCACATTGCCTACGTTTGTTTCGTGAGATCGTTGCATTTGATGACCAACAGGAAAAGTGTACAAAAAAAGCAAAGAGATAAAACAATAATGAGATGCTGCGATTGAACCATAAAATTTTCCCTCAGGTATGTTTCAAACTGTTGTTTTTCAACAAAGGTCTCACAAAAACAAAAACAAACATAACAATAAGGACAGTAAATAAACAATAACCAACCCGTCTCGGCATCCTTGCTCTCGTGCGTGGGCAGGTGCAGGATGTGGCCCTTCGAGGGGAGTGGGCAGGATCTCAAATGGACTACGGTAATATAGATCTCGAAGAAGGTACTGTATTCAGGGTTAGTGTGATCAGATCTCACTAAGACTACTGGGAGCGGAGAGGATCTGGAATGGACTACGGTAATGCTTCGGTATTATTGATTTTGAACAAATTCGTTCCTGTGCATAACTCGGATCCCACTAGGACTACTGAAAGTGGGCAAGAAATGGACATTGAGCTGTCAGAATGATGAATTGATCCTATCGTTTCCTTTATTCACTCTGTTAGACAGAATCAATAGCACTCGATTGATCAATAAGACACGGAATACGAGGAGAACGATACCTGTGAATTAACCTGGCCAGCTCGGCCGCATCATCCGAGAGATCCGCATGGGACAACTTCGCCCGAATGAAACAGGGCGGGGAGAGTGGGGAGTTGGGCCGCGAAGAGGCATCCGGGATGAGGTTCCGGAGATGGTAAGCCATTATTGAGGGAGATTATGAAGCCGTTGGGGTGGAAACATGCTGAAACAAGGCGAATTGAGGCGTAAAAAGGAAGCATGTTCGGTCAAAAATGAAGGATCATGGAAAAATCGGATTATTGAAATGGATACAAGCACAGAGAAGTGCACGAAGTGGTGAAAACATGGAGAAAATCCGCGTTTTCTCGAGTGAAAACGACGTTAAAATTATACAAATCGTGATTAAAGAGTTTACGCCTGGTGATATGAAGAATATTTGTTCATAAAACATAACGAAAACCTATGCACAAAGGCTCATTTTCACAATAACAGCTCGAATACGTTCAAATCTTATCAAAAACGGGATAAACGGAGCCGAATTCATGCGGAATTGAGGCAAAATCGAGCCGTTTTCACTAGGAAAATTGAAGAGGAAACAATGAATCTTGTTCGAGGGTGAGAAGGGGCCAAGGGGAGAATAAACGAGCGCAATGCTTGCCCTTGCTGGCCCGTGGCTATCTGTCCCCTCGGGCGAAGAGACGTGCTCTATCCATTTCGCACGCTCTCTCGCCCCCCTTTCTTTTCATCCATGCTCTCTCCTCTCTATGTAGGGAGACACCAGCCGGCGCGCTGTCCGTCTGCGCTCTCTTCGTTTCGCGTGCTCTCTCATCGGACAGACGATGAAAGAGATAAAGGAGATTGAAGAGAGCAGACCACTATGCATCTCTGACACCCCTGAATGGAGCGGGTGGGAGAGGAGGGGGCATGAACCCCCCTTTCTCCCCCTTCATTTCCCTCCGTCTCCTCCCGTCCACAAATGGATCGATGTGGTGTGCGCAGATGGGTAATGGGTACTTACTAGGATGAGGATGGAAGAAAAAGCGCTGGATTGGTGGTCTGAGTCTCTCGACTCTTTGCAGTCTCTTGCTTACTCTGACTAGCGAGAGAGCAGACTGAGGTCATTAGTGTTTAGATCACTAATGGATCTCCACTGTGAGGAAAAGAGCTGAGCTGCTCTTCTTTTCAGGGCCTTTGCTTGCTTTCGATTTATGAGATTGCTTGCATTTGTAATTGACAGAGTGGACAGTACTTGGTGAAGGGCT
The DNA here is from genome assembly GCA_900490775.1 of Pristionchus maxplancki. NCBI lineage: Eukaryota > Metazoa > Nematoda > Chromadorea > Rhabditida > Neodiplogasteridae > Pristionchus > Pristionchus maxplancki. Next base: position 21,737 of record LS596362.1, on the reverse strand, counting down.
GCATTACTATCTTTAGTTACAATGAACACTAATTGAGTGCCACTCAGTGACCAGAAAAGGTCTCAGATGGGATAGAATTACGCTAGGGTAGGTCAAGAGGCGGTAATTATTGGTTTACGGGAGTTACGCAATCTCAACAGTCTTCAAATCAACATTGTTTGTCCATCCACGTGTTTAGAAAAGTGAAACTCGCATCGAAACACGAGGATAGGGCAGAAAGTCAGCGGGGATGGTATAAACAGGCAACGTTTCTGGAAGTTAGGGCAGTTTTTAGGAAGGAAATGGCAATAAGTGAAGGTCAAGGAGCACACCGGCAGCCAAAGTAATCTAACTCTATGAAACTACCAAGACACACTGTCAGAAACAACCTTGCCAGAAGGCACGAAAGACATGGCGTAGGTCAACGGACCGGATAAAGTAATAGAAAGGGGATGGCATGAACATGCAGGGTTGGATCCGTACTCTGTGAAACTACTAACATGTAAGGCGAACTTTCGTTATAATGCTTCCGAGGCTCTTTATGAAAGAAATGGAAATGAAGGTAGGTCAACAGACAGCCAAAGTAATGGAAAGGGATGGCATAAACATGCAGGAAGTAGCGCCCGCGTGCGAGGGTCGAGAGTGTATACAGAGAGGTGGAAACGATAGAGATAGGAAGGAAGAGAGATGGTGAAATGACTGTGCTTTCTCTTTTACTACCGTTCAGGTCTTTTTCTCTGTCGATTGAGCGATATTGCGGATTCATTCCAACTTCATGCTGCAGGAATACGAGATCGTATCCCAAATTGACATTGGGAACAGCTGAAATCTGAAGTAGAAAGGACTAAAAATGCGATGAAAGGGAGAAATTGGAGAGAATGGGAAGAGCTGGCATATGGAATGGATGGAGTATTCATTGGCGATGAGCTGATGATCGAGAGAGGAGGAGAAGAGAAGGAAGAAGAGCTGCCAGATGGTTGAATTAGAAGAGGAAATCAGTCCTGAAAACGATCAAAATTTTTGTAATTTTATTTCAGAATTATTTAAATGATTAAATATATAAAAATAATAATAAAAGTAAAAATTATTAATTCATAAAATTAAAAAGCTGACCGAACGACTGCTCCAACGCAAATTGCTTGCGCGCATGAATCAATTGCGTCAAGCACTTTACCGGTTGACGTGGTTATGGAAGTTTACGTAGCCTAAAAGTGCCTAGTACGGAAATCCTGCTTTCCGTTCGTTTTCTCTCTTTGCATTGACCCAGTTTGTGTTTATCGATTGTTTATTACTAGTGTATTCAAATGTGTGGTCCAGGTACAACCATGGTGACCCGACGGGCGGTACTGGCCGTCCTCCTCTTGATCATGTCGACGTTGACGGCCGTCGAGGCGGCGACCAAGAAAGTCAGCTCCGTCAAGGACGCCGAGACCATGGAGAAGAACAGGAAGGCCTTCCGTGAGTAGTGTTTTATTTTGGAAGCGAAGTGGGTAGCGGATTGTTCCATTGGCCATTGTTGCGGGCTTATAGTAACTATAAAACATATATTCTAAGTGCATCGTGCGTACAGTAAAACAGCGCCGTAACACCACAACATTTATTTTATTATAATTAGAGCGACCGCGACGCAGGTACCATTGAAGCTTTGCGTTTATGGGTGTGTTTAAGTATTTGTGAAACATCATTTCTGCGTGTATCGAGGAGGCAGTTAAATATTTTGTGCATTTCCTTTTTTAGAACTATTGAATCCGTGAACAAGATGTCATTGAAGCATTTCGTTAACGGTGGTGTTCAAGTATTTTCGAAGCTATAATTCATCGATTGGGGTACGACTAAATAGGTTTCTTTGCAGAAAGCCTGGGTATTAGCGACTCGGACCTCACGCGGCTGGGCGAGGGCGACGGAGGCAGGAAGGAGCGCGTGCTCACTCCAGGAGATGAGTTCGTCGACGAAGTCGAGGACGAGGTTAGTTTTTTCAGTTCTCTGCTTATTTTATGGTTAATTTGATGTTTCAAAATGTAAGGTGCGGCCGCATCTATTTTATAGTCGAAAGGTGACTACGCTAGGTGGTGCGCGACGTGTTTCCCCCACAATTAAACTCCTAACTGTTATTTTTTTATTTACTTTAACATTGGCCGATCTTCAAACTACCTATTTTCCTTAATTAATTATTAAATTAAAATATATTTCCAGAACCTCGCTCCCGAGGTGCACGAGCAGTACCTGCAGGGGCTGTCCTTCCTGGAGAGAGGGCGACCGCAGGTTGGTTATTGTTATAATAATTGGTCCTTTCACTTATAAAATTGATGATAACGGGGCAATCAATGTTTATATTTTTTGCAAACGGTTAGCCCCCCTTCCATGGTAAAGCCAATAAAAAAATTGTTATCTACTTGAAACGCAAAACTGATTAGTTCTCTTTTTCACTTGTTCCTTCCTCGTTGTTCTGTTGTTTCAATGACACCACCCCACACCGTTGGTTACTTACTGTCTTTATTTTTATATATTAATAGCAGGGAGATGAGGCGCGCGACGCGGCCTTCCGTCTGATCGCCGACGCCGCGGCGAAGGGACACAAGAACGCGATGAAGGTCATGGGTAAGTGGATTAAATAACAAAATATTTATATTTTATTGATTACTGCCTTTAAAAATCGACCTTTATTGTGGTGTTGTTGAAACGGGGATTTCATAGCCTAAAAAAGGTAATATTGCGATGATGGTCATGGGTGAGTGTGCGACTCCTTTTTTCTCCAGTTGTTTTTCTTTGTCGTGCACAGAGTCACCATAACAGCGCCTTGATAAGTCGTAGATTCATTATTTGCCATTGAAACGAGAAATTTTGTAGGCTATTTAGAAACATTGCTACTCTTTTTTTTTGTTATAAGAATGACAATAAAGAACGACTGAATCTTACATTGCTCCGTAACTTTTAACAAGTACTTAGTGCACAAATCGACTGAGTGTCTTTTTAAATCGACGATGAGCGGTTTTCTTTGAACGATCTACTGGTCGGAATAGTCAGCGAGTTTTCATCTATGTAACTACCGATCATCGATGTTTACATTAATGATAGGTGCATTCTCTTATTCGCGAAAATTGTAATAAAGAAAAATAAATTAATCCAGCATTCGCGAATCTCTTCGGCGATGACGCGCGCTGGTCGATCAACGACGCGAAGGAGCTGTTCACGAGGCTGGCCAAGGTTGATTGCTGTTTCACTCGTGTAATCCCATATTACCGTAGCATCTTGAGCTCGCTTTTGGTGTGATAGTAGTGGTGGATGGTGTAGTCATATTGGTCCGTAAGTATTTCGATGAATGAGCTGTTCACGCGGCTGAATAAGGTTGATATTGTAATTCCCCCGGACATGGCTCGTAATTTGATGGGATACACGTAAGCGCATTTTTACCATCGATAATGAATTCGAATACTGCTGGTATAGTTTGAGTTTCATAGGATCCCCTTTTATGAAACTGTCGGATTGTTTCGATTCGCTCTTGGTGCCTTGTAGAAAACTAGGATGCTCAGCGTTTCAGATGATCTACTACTGTTGAGTCACGCGATGCCGTTTGATATCACCTCATGTGTTTATCCAAAATTAAAATATTAATTAAAACATAGTTTTGAACCCCCCCCCCCCATACCCCGATTGTTGCGCAAGTTTAGGGATGGGTGCAACGTTATTGATGATTGGGATTGTTATTGAGTTCATTAGAGCATTATCGGGTCACCTCTCTCGAATCAGCAATAGATGATCGTGTGAAACGGCGATTATCCTTGGCATTCGGTAAACTTTTTCATGAAATTTCATTGCAGTCCGGTTCGCC
>LS596362.1:4062-17255 GCA_900490775.1 Pristionchus maxplancki | reverse complement strand
TCACCTCTCTCGAATCAGCAATAGATGATCGTGTGAAACGGCGATTATCCTTGGCATTCGGTAAACTTTTTCATGAAATTTCATTGCAGTCCGGTTCGCCCGATGCCTCGCTCGGACTGGGCTTCATGCACGCGACTGGGCTGGGAGTGGAGAAGAGCAGCCAGGTAAGATTATTAGTAAATAACTGTATGATTTTTTTAAAATGAGGTCAAACTAGTCATCAAGGTGCGCCCTAGGAATTAGCTTGATAGTATTATAGTTTGTGTGTCGGAAGCGCAGCTGGGTATTTGTTTATCATTTATTAAAATTACGTTTGAAAGTATCGGAGCCGTTGGTTGTGCATTGTGCCAAAGCTGCGAAATAGATAGGTATACGTTGTGAGCAGCACAAACATAGTGGGTAGGTCATCGAGGCGCAATACTATTGGAATTGATGGAATTGATGCTCAAATTGCGTCCGCACCCCTGGGATGACTGTAGTAGAGTTCATGCAGCACGACGGTTGCGGGCAGATCATTTATTAGCCGATAGCGCGACCAGTAGTATTTCTGTAAAACGAGTTGTCATTGTGCTGTCACTACTATTTCGAATGCAATACAGTTGTAGCAGCGGGAAACTTACGGGTGTCTTTTTCAAGACTGCCAGCATCATAATTATTAAAAAATAATCGATTCCAGGCGAAAGCGCTCGTGTACTACTCGTTCGGCGCGCAGGGCGGCAACCCGCTCGCGCAGATGGCCATGGTTTGTTTATTATTTATATAATTAATTAAATTAAGGTATTTAAAAATAGAGAAAGTAAGTTGAAATGAGGATCAGATTGCTCCTGGTGATTGCGGGCATCAATGAGTGGCTATACGTCTTTGTGGATACAATTTTCTAATAGAAGCTTGGGATATCGCTGAAAACTTTTTGAACGAACTCGTGCTACTGCGCTAGGTGACTTAGCGCTGCGAAGGTTTTCTATATTCCCTGACAATCACGTGCTGTGATATGTCGAAGTATTTCATTCCTATTAAATAACCATTTTAATTTATTTTATAACATCTTCAGGGCTACCGATACTACGCGGGCGTCGGCGTGCCGGCATCGTGCGAGGAGGCACTCAACTACTACCAGAAGGTGAGTGAATCTGCGAGACTCGAGTAGTTGGGGAGAACGCGCGTGCTAGGCGAGGCGGGTTAGAGAAAACGGGGAGTAGGGCGAAGCTTCGCGGGAAGCACGTAACTAACTACTACCAAAAAGCACGGTGGATGGGGAAGGTGATACTGTAGGAGCCTGAATGATAAGGGATACGATAGTGAGGCTATGGTGCGAACTGGGTGGCTAAGAATTCGCGCTTGCATATGCGTTGTTGAGGAATGTTACCCTGGTATTGCTCCGGAACAAATTGATGAGGATATGTAGTGAGGCTGAAACTGTATTGTCGAAGGTGGCTAAGGATTTTGATTAAATTTAGACATTATACTGTGATACCTCTCGGAGGAATAGATGCTGTAGTAGTTTTTTCATCTTACGAAGACACTCGACACACATTGCTCTGAAGCGTGTGATCGCGAGATGTAGCTGGATTCAAACTGCAGCTGCTAGGCCTGGTGGTGGACTAGTTGAGGATGGCGGCTTACAGGAGGTTTTGTTGAATTTCAGGGGCACACTTCATCGTCTTGACACTTAGTAAAGATTGTACATAATACTATTGAAGCTCTCATGGGCCATTCAGCTGACCGGGCGACAAATTAGTTGATCCTAGAGGTTGTTAGTTTTTTTTATGAAGAACCGTCACCTCATTGCCCACTCGCCGCATGTTGGTGAAATATCTATTTCATGAAACCCATTCCCTCCCAGGTCGCCTGATCCTACTATTAAATCCTGTAGATGGGGTTGTTTGACCATTCCGAATGAAAGAAACATTGTTTCTTCTCTCATTCATAGTGGGATATGGATTGAATGAAACCCACCTCCTCCCAGGTTTCCGAACTGCTTTCTAACACTTCACAATTCCTGTTGTGAAATTTTCTTCTTTCTTCTTGTAGGAATATACTATATGAATGATCTATTGTCCCTTTTTCTGCAGATGATGTTATATAGATTGCATGAAACCAACCTCTCCCAGGTGGCCGAACTCGTAGCCACCTAGTAATTCGGTCCAAATCTTGTAGATGAGGTTGTAGGACCATCGGACTTCTAGGATACATTGTTTTTGATCTGATAGGCGGCACTTTATATTTTTTATGAAACATATTCCTTCCAGGTGGCCGAACTCGTCGCCAACTCGGTCCGCTTCTCCACCGGCCTCTCCATCCAGCGCCTGCGACTGACCGATGAGATGGTGAGTGATCGTTGAACTTTGATAATTGGACTTGCAAAAATATGATATGGGTAGTGGCTAACGGATGAGATGGGTGTTAGTGAGGATGGTTGATGGTCTTTGGTTTTTAAAATTTGAAAAATATAGTTTGGTTGGGCACCGTGAGACTTCTACGTGTTGGCTCTTGAAAAGATTACCATGCTCAAATAGCGAATGTGAAGCGCTGGCGTAGCTGGTTACTCAATTCGCCTGTTACGCATCATTAGCTGCTTGAAATGAATATTTTTTTTGTTTTTTTTGCAGGAGCTAACGGGGCCGGATCGGTGTTAGCGCAATAACCAATGAGAAGTAGATCTGGTGAAGCGCGGTTATGGCTAGGTGCTCAAATCTACTTGGCGTTGTTAGGCCTAGTCGTTTTAATTAATTATACTGTATTCAGGAGCCGACGGGCAGCTCGCAGACGTCGGCGCATCCGATGGACAACAATCTGCTCGAGTACTACAGATTCCTGGCGGACAAGGGAGACGTGTCGGCACAGGTGAATTTAGAATTTACGTGAAACATAGAGTAGGCGGGAAAGAGTTGAACCCCCTCTTGGAGTACTACCGATTCCTGGCGGATAAGGAGACGTGTCGGCACAGGTGAATTGAGGTTTCATGATAAATACGTCACTTGGAAATTGTGCTTGGGTGAATAGTAATTGAAAGGTGTTCTAAACGTGTCAAATTCCTTGCCGATAGGGAAGAGGTTTTGGCACAGGTGGGGAATGGTGTATGCTTGAGTGGGACGAATTTTTTTATGATAATTTCTTTATCGCGTTTTTTCACGCACTGATGAATAGAGGTTCTGGTGTTTCACGCACTGCTGAGCTGCAGTTAACTAATTCCATAATTCTCCTCCGGACAGCTGGCTCAAAATACATTGATAACGCGCTAATGCAAGCTTTGCCTTGCATGACTGTGTTTCATGCGCCTTCGAAATACCTAACATTCAATGTTCTGTAATACCGCAACGGCTCACTGGTAACAACACTGCACACCTTTTTTCATCGTATTGCACCTTATCGTCGACCTTTCCTACTGGACTCCTATTTCAAGAATCATTTCAACGGCTGTTTGTAATGAATCTGATCATTTATCTCTAATCTGATCTTTGATCTCCAGTTCTGTATCGGGGATCTCTTCCTCTCCTTTTTTGGGTGTCGTGCTGTTTATAAATAAGTGTCGTTCAAGGGCTAAATAATCAATGCGACTTTTTCCTGATCTTTGATCCTTTCCTTTCCAGCTCGGTCTCGGGCAGCTCTTCCTGTCCGGCGGCCGGGGCGTCGAGCAGAACTTCGACGAGGCCAATCGGTATCTGACTGCGGCGGCGGAGGCAGGGAATGCAGCGGCCTATGCCTATCTCGGGAAGATGTACCTGGGTGAGTGTATGAAAGGATGTCTTATGGTAGGGTTACGGTATGTAATGTAGTGGATGAGAGGATACGGTAGGTGTTGTGGGGGAGGCACGCAACGCCTACCTCGGGAAGATGTACCTGGGTGAGTGTACGGTAGCATTACGGTGGGTTGTAGGATGAATAAGGGGTACGGTAGGATCGGGCTACGATGGGAAACGGTTACGTTAAATTACGGTAAAGGGGCAGGGTTACGGTAGTATTGCAATAGATAATATTTGATTTCAGACGGAACGGGCGCGACGCCGCAGGACAACGTGACCGCCTTCCACTTCTTCCTCAAGAGCGCGGAGAAGGTTGGTGATGTTATGATTTTCGAAATTATTTAATTTCGAAATTCGTATTTTGCGAAATTTGGTGGCTTTATTGGATAAAAAGTATGTTTATTTGTACTAGGAGTGTTTGTGCCGCGGGTGTTGATGATGTGTCGTACTTCTCAGTTGCGATAGTCTGTCGTTGAACCATAGGAGTAAAAAAATAAAATAGATTGAATCAGACAGATGGATGATCGCAGTTGCAACGGTTATGTATGAGTAGTTTGTATGCCGCATTCTGGTGGTTCCTCTTAAATAGTGCAACGAATCAAGGCAAGTATCTAAATAGTGTTCTCGTGTTGCTGTAGAACACGGGTGATCGCGGTCGCAGCGACATCTTATGAGCGCATCATGCGGGCAATGCCAATGCTGCCGGGAAATCTATAGAAAATCAAATCAGCGACAATAAAACTCCGATTAGTATAGAGCAGGCGATAAATTTACAATCAGCAACTGTTAAATATTAGCTGGTTATGTGCCGCTATCTGCAGCTATTGGTGGGATAAACAGGTTGACCTCGATCGTGAGTGTGGTCTTTTGAGAAAAAATACAATATTAATTGGATATGATGGTTGATCGCGGTTGCAACGGTTATGTATGAGTAGTGCTTTCCTGTTTGTTGCAATGTGGCCATCAGTGTTGTTGGAATAAATAAATTAAAAAGCATACAAAGCACGCGGGTGATCGTTGTTGCAAGAATGTAATATGAGCAGCTCGTGCAAGCAATGTCAATCTGTGCTTATCCTGCGCGTGAATAGACAAAATCACTAATTTCATCTTTCGAGTTTTCTGCCGCTGTTTGAACGTTGATTCTAGATGTGTCGACTAGGAGTGTTTGTGCACTAGTGCTGATGAGGTTTGGAGCCCTTGTGAATTTGGTAATTTTTTCTCCAGCTACAAGCGAACAAATAATTGAAAGTTGTCATGACGTGAACGATTGTAGTTGCAGCGATGACATAAGGGTAGCGTTCGATGCATACATGGGCATCATTGTTGGTACCAGCAAACTCCACCCGGTTCTGTCCAATTCAACCCACCCGATTCTGTTACGTTTAGGGTAAAACCCGTATTTTGCTCCTATTTTGAAGTATTTTCATTACAAACCCACCCGATATACATACCCAAGCAACAATCCCTGCCCATGTATGGTTCGATGTCCTTTCTTGATTGTCGCTTGGCTATGTCTCACTAGGATGGGAAAACGAATAAAAGATATCTGAATCGTCCGTACTGTCGGCTTGCCACCAGTTCCGGGGAACATGGGTGATCGCGGTCGCAGCGATTTCATATGAGCGCCGCTTGCGGGAAAGGTCAATTCTATCCAGACTCTTACTTCAATTAGTAATCACAACTGTAACAGGGTGATGGAGGCATCAAATATCCAGATCGTGTTTTTTTTATTATAATAGAAAGAATGATCACTGTCGCAGCGATATCATGAGAGCGCCTCTTGCGGGCAATGTCGATGGATTGAGGTGGTTTATAGAAATTCTAATTTGCATCTAAAAGGGTCGCGGGAAAAAGGTTTTTACCACTAGATACGATGGTTGATCGTGGTTGCAGTTGTATCGTATCAGCCCGAACACTAGTACATATCAATTTATTCGACATAAATCGTTTGAATTCCTATTGCAGTCCAATCAGATCGGGCAGGCCGGCCTGGGCATCATGTTCCTGCAGGGACGAGGCGTGCGACAGGACTACGCGAAGGCCTTCAGGTGAGAAGAATAATAACAACAATAATAATATTTATCTGCTCAAGTGGTGCAATAGTGAGGGGGATATTTTAGATTCAGGAATTGAAAAGGTTAAAATTGTATTGATGGAGTCGTTGGGAACATGCAGAAAGCAGTTCAATATGGACCTGGTGAATCGAGGATTTCGTAGTTGTTCAAGTCATTGAACAAGCCGAACCATAGATGCTTCTTTGATATCTGTTCCATTCAATTAATAATTAGTCTAATCGTCTTATATTACAGACTGTTCTCGCTGTCGGCCGAGCAGGGCTGGGTGGACGGGCAGCTGTACCTTGGCATCATGCACTATCGTGAGTCATTCATCTCTTTTTTCTGAGTCAGAATATTCACCGCGGCGTAGCTGAAGAACGATGAAGATCGAGGTTTCATAATTGAGTTATGAGTCAAAGTACCTTGTGAGTTTTGATGGTCCGTAGTTCGCCGTTGGTAGGAAATAATATCGAATTTAATATTCTCGAGTTGTGGCTTCATAGTTTTGACATGTACAAGGCTTTCCAAGTAATTTCGATTATTGGTCAGTCCGCAGATCATAAATAAAATTATTTTAAAAAATAGTTTAATAATCGATTTGCAGAAGGCCTGGGGACCGTGCGCGACATGAAGTCCGCGCTGAAGTACTTCCAGCTGGCGTCCCAGAACGGCCACGTCCTCGCCTTCTACAATCTGGCCCACATGCACTCCACGGGTACGGTAACTCGATTGGAAAGGGATACGGTGGCGGGGATTCTGTAGAATCTGTATTGAAATGATGAGTACGGTAGAGGGCGGTTCAGATCGACAATTGAAAATCCACTACGCAGTGCTTCTATTAGACGGAGTGAATCGAGTAACTAGAGGGAGTTCACTGTCCGGACGGCAAACTTTTTGCATTGACTCCTTATTTGCTATCATTAGATTTGAAATTAATGTCAGGTGGCTCAGTAATTGAAAATCCGCTACACATTGTGGGTTGTATTCCGGGTGAATCGGGGAACTAGCGGGTTCTCAAAATGCACTCTATTTAAGTTGTGATAGGGCTTAATGAAATTATTTATATTATTAATTATTGATTAATTAATACTAATTAACAGGCGTGGGCGTCGTCAGATCGTGCACGACTGCCGTTGAGTTCTACAAGAACGTCGCCGAGAGGGGACGATGGACAGAGAAGATGATGCAGGCGTACGCGGCGTACAAGGAGAAGAGGTACTGTTTGAGATTACTGTAGTACGGTAGGTCATACGGTAGTGAGGCTACGGTATCGGTCACGGTAGCTTGAGAGGGGTACGATAGGGAAGGTGATACAAGCGTACTGATGTACGGTAGGGGATACGGCAACGATTGGGCTACGGTGGGGGAGGTTGTAGTAGATAGATCAGGACGTTGCGAGATATTTGTTTTACAATTAAAGATCCATGGCCGAGGAGAATAATAAAATTTTGCTTTCAAACCCGGTAGATTGAACATTGAATTAACAAATCTTTGTATTCCTTTCGTTTGCAGACCCGCGGAAGCCGCAATGAAGTACCTCTTCCTGGCCGAGCTGGGCTACGAGCAGGCGCAGACCAACTTCGCGTACATACTGGATAAGGGTGAGTATTATTAGATAGTGATGTAACATGGAACCGCCGGGACGCGACCGCTTAGGTAGAGAGTAGGTGCAGACCAACTTCGTGTACATACTGAATAAGGGTTAGTCTTACCAACTAAGATTTAGATCAGCGGTTTGAAAATCCCGGAGGGGTGGTCGTTTTTAGGCATAATTCGATTGTTTTGCAACATAGCGGTTTGCTCGTCCATAGTTAATTCTAAATGCTATACTGCGCCGAATGGATGATGGTTGCTACTCTTCGAACTCAAAAATAATGGATGTAGTGGGCGCAACCGGAGTAAATTAAGGCAAGTGAATCATGGTTCTGGTGAAATGTTCATTTCGCGTTTCACCGCTAATACAAAGCTGTGACTTCTGGGGTATTGCTGATTGTGAAAAGTTTTCGAGTATTAAAATTTAGTAATATTCTTCCAGACGAGGCGGGCTCGCTCTTCCCCGAGGAGCGATCGGAGGTGATTAATTAATTATTAATAAGCTAAATAATCTCTTAATTAATTAACCTAATTAAGGTACTTTCTCGTGCGCTGCACGCGTGGAAGCGGGCCGCGGGACAGGAGTACCCGACTGCGCGGGTGAAGCTGGGCGACTACTTCTACTATGGACTGGGCACGGAGGCGGATTACTCGGAGGTACGGTGGGAATGAGTTGGGTTACGGTAGGAATGAGCGGAGTGGTGGGATTGGCTAATTACCTAGGTATGCGAGAAATTTGGTGTTTAACCGAACGCGACGAATGAACTATCGACGATTCTGGCAATTCAGTATGATAGGGAAAGAGTTCAGCGCGTAACCACCTGGAAGGATATTTCGGAATTGGTTTGATTTCTGAAACAATCTGTATCATGTATTAGTGATTTACTAAAGCGAGCGTATTCGACGATCTCATGAAACAAAGAATTATCTGGCTATATGTAAACATTCGAATATTTCGATTCCAGGCGGAACGTATATTTCAGTATGATTTTTCAAAAGCTTTGTGACAACTAATAGAGGTTTACTGAAACAAGGGTATTTGACGATCTCTCGAAACAAGAAGTTGTCGGGCATAAAATTTCATCATTTCGATTCCAGGCCGCGCACCACTACAAGATCGCTGCGGATCGGCATCTGACGGCGCAAGCGATGTTCAACCTCGGATACATGCACGAGAGAGGAGAGGGAATGACACAGGTACGACGATGTAAAGAATGTGTGCTCGTGCTAGACGCGACGGGTTAGAGGGGAGTGGTGGCACAGGTATTTTCAATTAATAATTACATTTATTTTTTTATAAATAAAGATATAAGGACCACGAGGGATCGAGGTAGCACCGATGGCATTAGTTCGAGTGAAACTGAGGTGATTGATTTTGCAGCGCTTGCTCTTTGAAAAACAGTTAATAATAAAGTTTAGATTACTCGGAAGTTTGTTGTTCCGCTGCTGTTACTAATTTAGCTAAATAGGAGGTTGTTTGAAGCGATCGGCTTGTATTCGCTTAACTATTCTGAGATTTGGGGAATCGCCGCATTAGTGTTACAGCACTATTACAAATTCAGAGTTCTCTGAGGTTCATGGATAAAGCGTAACCATCGTCCAATAATTACTTCTTTCGACTCTCCATCAACACGTTTATCATCAATATCGGCTACTGTAACCTATTTCTCGTCTACCGTAACCTCATATTCCCGTTCCAGGACCTGTACCTGGCGAAGCGGTACTACGACAGCGCGATGGAGCACTCGCCGGACGCGGTCGTGCCCTCCTCGCTCGCCCTCGCCAAGCTGTTCCTGGTGTTTGCATGGCACAAAATAAGTGGTACGTTTTATGGGATTGAGCGGGTAATAGGATGTATGGGAGCACGAAAGCGCCTTGTTGGTGGTCTTAGATAGTAATTGGAAAGCCAAGCGCAAAAGCGCCTGGTTTGCTCGTCCCTCGTGTTTACTGGGCCCAAGATTAGCGGTGAGCTCTTCGATTTGATAGTAATAGGGAGGCATGTAAAGTGAAATTAGAAATGGGCAGAATTGGTAGCTGTAACGTATGGGTGAAGCGCGAAGGCGCCTGGCCAAATTTTTCCTGGTGTTCGCGAGAGAAGAGAAATCTACAGGGTGAATATTTATTCGTTTTAAAAAGAAAGGCAGGCCTGGAATTGTAATTGCGTTTAATTGTTAGGTATGACATAGTGGCTAAGTGCAAATGCACCGAGTAGTTCTTTTCTACTCAAATAATTGGTTATTTTTTCATCGTTGACTAAGTGGAAGGAATTGAAACCCAGCTATATTGTGAGTTGTAATGGAACGGCGAAAAGTGAAATCACCTAGTGCTTTATAAAATCGAACACAAATTGCAGAGACGCTGCTGTTCCGAGCAGCTGTGGAATCGGGCGCCGGCGTCCACTGGGACTACTACGTGATGGGAGCGGCGTCGTGTGAGTAATTAATTAATTAATTAGTTAATTGGACTTTTAGCTTATCTTAGTGATACTTGCTTGGTGTGAGCGTTAATTAGGGATTCTAATTATGAAAACATTGTGGGGATGTTTGAAATAGTCAAATTGTGGTGATTTTGTGTCCGCGATATTTCTAGATTCACAGTTGGCTGATAGTGCTTCAAAATCAGCAACTATTATCATAGGTGTTGCTTTACACTCCCAGAATATAAAACTTTTTGAGTGGAATTTCTTAGTTTCACAGGTCATAGAAAGGTCGTTTGTTAGGTAGTATACGCTTTAGGGTTGATATCAATATTGAATACTAATTCCAGTCAACTGATATTGCCGCTAGTTCTGCGGCAATATCGGTTGATTGCAATTAATAGTCGGTTGATGGGACCTGTGCACAAATTAACAAGGGACACTTTTAAATTCAAGAATTTTGACACCTTTAGAATATCGGGGGCATGGCAAAACAGCAACGGCTCATTACTTTCTTCAAACTTTAGCTCTCGACTCGAAAATTCGAGTATGCTTCCACACTACTAATAGCTACCGATGAAACCTATTTTCAGGTCTCTAATGGAATTTTTAAATTTTGAAAGCGTTTGTGAAAAAATTTAATGTTTCCACTAGGGACCTGAAAATAGGTTTGATCGGTAGCTATTAGTAGTATGGAAGCACATACGAAGTTTGGAGTCAGGAGTCGAGGAAGTTAAAAGAAAGTTATGAGCAGTTGCCGTTTTGTCATGCCCCAGAATATCTCCCGTAGCTTATTGCGCGGATCTAATCAATACATAATTTTCAATCGCAATCATGGTTCATCTGTTTTCTAGTTTCACTGTTAGCTTATGTTGCAGCAGAACTAGCCATGGTGATAGGTGTAGAGATCGAAATAGTAGATGGAAAAATATTGCAGAGATCAATTTAACTTATCTTTCTTTCAATCAATAATTCTTCCAGTCGCGATCATGGGCCTGCTGCTCCTTCTCGTCTTCCGGCAGCAGCGACGACGCGAGCATCAGGATTAGGATTACGGTAGCCCCCTGATTACTGTAGTCAGCCAATTATCGATCGCAAACTGACCCCTCAGGCTACGGTAATCCCTTCTAGATTATCGATTATCAGATGATCTTGTACTCACTTGCTCCTCCTGCCCTGTCCTGTCCTCTCAGTATGTGCCTATGGAAACGCGTAGTTTGTAATAATTTAATTCGAATTTAAATCGTATGACAGTGTACATTAAACTGTTTCATTGGGATGTAAGTAAGAAAGGAGAGATAGTTATGCCGATATTATTGTAATCTATTAACGCGTATGGGTAAGGTTGCACTACACCATTTGTTTCTTCTGCTGTTCATTCGTTGTTCGTCTGTGATTCCCCGTCTATCTCGAGTCAGCTCTCCTCCCGAAATTTGGATTGTTGTTGTCTCTCACTTCGACCCTGTATTTTGCTAAATAAATAAAAATAAATACATAAATCTGCAAGTCTTGTGATAGCTCGCCAAAGATTTGAATAAAGTCTATTTATAAGCGCTGTTGTGTCGAGTAGAATTGGCGTTTGAAACGCTTTGCGATATTTGTATGTCTGAAAAGTGCCGTATCTGGCCTACCGACCTACCGTAGTCAACGGCTTCCGTAGATTATCGATTCATAGGTCAAGATGGCGAGTCTGCTGCCATGGAATCAGATCCGCACGAACACGGTCAACTTCTTCATGAGAAGTGAGTCTTTTTTTCTAGAAGCTGCAACAAATCAGGGATCGATTCTGTCTCAATCGGCGTCTTTTTGCATAGCCTCGAAACGTGAATCATCGCAGTCACTTGCTAGAAACTCGAAGACTCGTTTTGTAACTGTGATGATAATGACACTTCTAATGCTTCTAATCCTTGCCATCATACGTGTCTCCGCCGCCGGCGATCCCATGACCCGGCGTTCGTGGTCCAATAATGGTCGCCTCCAGTGTGGACATGTGTCATGCTACGCTACCGTATCATTGACTACCGTACTCATCAATCAATATTTGCAGGAACTCAGGGTGAGCTGTGGAAGACGCTGACGTCCGTCTCGAAGTCGGGAATGAAGAAGGGAAGAAAGAACACGAGGCAGCCGATCCGGAACCTGCAGCGATTCTACCGTATCGGAGCAAGTCAGTTTGCGATTCGATTATTATTGATTGATTACGGTAGTCTGTTACAGTTTGCGACTCATTATGTATTAGGGTATTAATAGCATGCATTAATTGTACAGTACCGGATCTAGTAACACAAGCAATCTTGATAAAATCGCCCTCGTTACGTAATTGAGACAGATAGGATAGGGCTGAAACACAGTTCTAGCTTGTCCAATTAGCTTTTCTAATGACGCTTCTCGTCTAGAGATCAATTTTTTTCACAGCGGCCCACCGTGCTCATTAAATGGTCTAGTGGATAACAAACATATTAGCTATCGGCGCAACATGAATGGACTGGGTTTAGTTTCGAGTGTGCACAAGGTCAAGCTTGTATTGGTGCAGCTCTCATCTGTCTTCCTCTTACAGGTCCGATGAAAGTGCAGTTCCCCGGGTTGAACTCGCCCGTGACGGAGTCAGCCGGCAAGGTATGGAATATTAATCATTAAAGTTTATTAATTATTTTTAAAAAATATTCTAATGTAAACTATGATATACCGTATATAATCGATCTACCGTAATCCTACCGTACACCGGCAGGCACTCGAGATGAGCATCGTGGAGCAGACGGAGGAGGAGCTCAAGAGCGGCCAGACGGCCATGAGGGCGGAGCTGGAGGCGAAGAACACGTGAGTACGGTAGGATTGGGAAGGATGAGGATACGGTAGGTTTGAGCATGCTAGGCAAATAACTAGTCCAAGAACAGCGAATGTACTATACTATATACATATATTTGGTCGTTTTTTCATACCCAATGACATCGCTAAATTGTTGACGGACAGCAGCCAAATGCAGTTCGCGCCGTACTGGGTGTTAGAGAACGTTAGTTCCCATGTGACATGTGAGATCTAATACTCGTGCATCGCAAACAAGCATGGTTCGCGCTGCAATTGGTTGGCATATTGCGACTGAGAACGTAGTTGGCAATTCTTCCTCGATTAGTCCTAATAATCTGACTAGGGAAGTGCATATAGTTACGATGAAATTGGGCTATGTAGTATATACCATTCGAAAGAGCATCAAAAACTGAGTTGATTCACGTTTTCAAATTCTGCTATAGCGACCTGTGGTGGGAGGTAGGTCACTTTTCCTGAAACACCCTTCATCACAGTGATCTGCTCCCACCCGTCTCGCGGGCAGTTAGTGCACTCTCGTGCTCTCCTCCAATGTGGCTGTGTAGTGTAGAGGTAACGCTC
>LS592676.1:57578-69139 GCA_900490775.1 Pristionchus maxplancki | reverse complement strand
GAATTATCGAGTTAATAAATTATAATTGAAAACCCACATATCCCAGCGCAATGCTCCCCAGCGGCTCGATGTCATCGCAATACGTGGAGTTGCACACGCAAACGGTGCCGTCGGTGTAGGAACGGGATATGCAACCTGAAATTTCGCTGATTTCGAAAAAAAATTTCGACATAAGACCCTCGGTGTCATAAAATTGATCTAAATAATTTTGTATTTAAATTGTATTTTTAACGCAGAAGGCGTGAGCGAGCATTGCACGATTCCAACCTTTCCGAATATTAGATAACTTTGAAACTCAACCAACAAATACTGAACAAATCGGCGCTTGTGCTGTTTGGGGGGTCTCCACTTACAAAATAAATGACTACTATTTAATAAGAGGGGGTACCACATTGATAAAATGGTTTAAACGATTGTACTACCCCTAACATCCTATCATGATGATACCCCCTCTTTTCATATTATTCCTTGACACTTGCATGAAGTACAAGACCCCCCAAACAGCATAAGCGCCAACAAATCATACCTGGCGTTGCTGAAACGGATGCAAATGTAACAAAAATGAGTGTCCAAAGCCTGGGCATTATAGCTTAGGAGTCCTGAAAATATGAAACTCCCTCTTTTCTGACTGACGAGAGATAATAGGAAATGGAGAAACAAAAAAAGCTCCGAAAATCAATGAAACAATGACGGCAACAATGCTTGCTCGGTATACTATGCCGAGATAAGAAGGCATCGTTAACCCGATAAGAAGAGATCACAACATGTCACGGAGGACTACGGAAAATTACGCCAATTAGGAGCAATATTTTCATAGTTTATGATCTCATAAATGATATACCAGTTTGCGTCAGATGAAAATTCAGGTAGATTTTCAGACCTGAGTACGTTTAAGATCTACCAGTTAGCGTCAAATCAACCTGAGTATATGAGAGTCCGAAATTTGACGAATTCTTGATGCAAAAGATAATAAAAAGATAACAGGCCACGTGAATGATATTGAGTAGACTACACACGCCTTGTTGCGAATTGCAACCATCTCGCCTCTCCATTCTATACACTCTCTCGCCGATCAGACATAGCGAGAGAGCGCGTGGAATGGAGAGTCATGCCATTTTTCGTTGCAAGAAAGCTGACAATATCTGAGCGTGAGTGATGTGTCGGTGAGTATTTATTGGATGTGAAGTCATGTGCATCATTTATTCGTTCTCTGTTCATAATAAAGCTCCAAAAATCTTTCATCAAACGATTTTATTGAGCAAACACGCAAAACCGATATGAATTTACAAGCATCGGACAGTATTATTACATCGAAATTTGCACCAGAAATGACTCAAAACTCCTCGTAGCCCTTCCTCTCTTGACAGACTCCGACAAAGTGAAGACAGCATCGGAGCAGGAGAAAGATGAGAATAGCCGAGACACAGATGACCAGGATTTCCACTGGAATGCGATCGAAATTATTTTTCTATGGGTTTCAGCATTTATTTTTGGCAATTTGGACTGCTCAATTAGTTTGCTCATCGTTTTCGGAAAAAAAATTCGAGGAAAGAAATTATGAATTCCATCCTATTTCCATCTACTCAAAACCTCTGGTGGAATCCTTTCCTCATTTTCCCATCATCCGCTCTTCCCACACCTAATCGGTTTAGAGGGAATGGAGATTGGAGAAGAGAAGAAGAGGAAGGTAAGAAGGTGGCCCGATAGTTGTTTTCGAAAGTTTTCCCCAGAAAAATGCAAAAGATATGCACAGACGTCCTACAGAGGAAGCCTTCTATTTCCGCTTGAATTGCTTTTCGAAATGCCCTCACTCTAGAAGTTTGTTTTCGGTGGCCCGAGTCTAGACTGGAGTGGAGGCGAGAAGACTATTACTCGTGCAAAGGGAAATGAAAAGGCAAATTGGCCAGCTATTAACTGTGAAAGTGATCTTTGTAATGAAACTTTTCTCCGAAGTAATTTTTCACAAATTTGATGTAATTTCGTTTGAAATTAAACAGACACTAATGAAGCAATACGGTTATGTTTTTTGTTGTTGTTGTTGTTTTTATTTGTGCTTGTTTTGTTTTTTGTTTTCTACATCTATCGCTGACCTGGCATGCGAAAGACTAGCCGCTCTGACTCGTCGGCTGAAGAGCCAGAATTACCAATGAATTTCAGTCTCGCATTGTCCTAATTATCCCTAACTAGTATTTTAATTCAACTCTAATTAGCGAAGATGAATTCCAAGTGCCCTCTCCCGGTAAGAGAATTAGCCAAGCTTTAGAGCAAGCCTATCCTACTTCATTCCTACTGCTAATCTTGCTTCAAATCAACACATTAGGATGCAAATAGGCAAACATCTCAAAACTAAATCAGTAAAGGGGTTAGAAATGTCAGAACTTCGGCTCTGTTATGTATCCAGGTCACATAACGATTTCCTCGTCCCATGAGACCAGACTATCGTCATGGTACCTGGCTACCAAAGCAGAGAATTTTAAAAAAACGTTTCCCAGAATTTAAAAAAAAACTCACTGAAAGTGTTGCTGTCTGGCGCTGTGACTTGCGTCAAGTCCAGTTGCTCAACAGCAATCGATCGGAAGTTTTTGAGACCTGAAATTAATTATTGTATTTTAATAATTATTTAAAAATATTAATAAATAGTAATAAATAAATAAAATCTGACCCTGGAGATGCTTGAATCGCCTATTGGTGATGTAGTCGGACCACTCCTTGTAGTTGGCTTGCTGAATCCTGCAATAAGGTTGTTTTGACTGAATTGTTAAATATATTTTTGAATTAAAAGAAAAGGGCAACTTATGTTTAATTACCTATTTTCTTTGAAGGATACTTTGTTGGATAGTTGAAACACATTTGAGGATGGGGACGAATTCCCAAAATAATAACAACAACAACAAGAACAAAAACAATAACAACTCACTCCAACGTCTTATCATGAGCCACGGAGACATTCGTGTGGTGCGCCTCGAAGACGGAGACCATGTCCATTGGGTTGAATCTGGAATTAATTGATTATCTTAATAATTAATATTAAATATTAATATTTATTTAATATTACCTGTCCGCGTGTGGAACGAAGTCGGTCGGGGGCGTGATGGGGCCGCCGTACCTGGAAAATAGTAGTTGCAAAAGGGAAAATCCCAAGATCTAGAAACGCCCTCACGCAAAATAGCGTCCCTGCTTCCGTTTTCCACAGAAAAGGCAGCGTTCCCAGAAAACAATGAGGTAATTGGATAGGCAGGGGTTGAGCAATCGTCTGTCTCTCTCACTTTCGCGCACTCTCTCTCATCTATGATCGACGAGAGAGCGTTACGAAATGAGAGAGCCAGACCATTCCGAACGGAGGTTGAAATGGAATTCTCAGAAATTGCTTGCGAGTTCTTTCTATCGAGCGCACAGCTAAAAATACGAAGAAGATGAATTGCTCGTCGAAATTCGCTACGAAAACATCTCAATTCTCGCTCGAAAACTTGTAAAATAGAGAGACTATTTTCGAAAACGCTCTTCTCGGAGCGTAATAAAAATCGGGGGTCGGTAAAGCAAAACAAAGGCGGATCGTTGCACTAGACGAATCTCAGAAATCGGTCAAACGCGGCAGCTGGATCTATTTTTACGTTTTATTTCTAGGAAAGTTCACAGAAAGGGCGGTCTGTGAAATTTACAAAGTATCAATAGAAAGCACTGAAAGCGGCAGCTGAAGCTATTCTGAGCTGCAACCTTACGCGGGAAAAGAAAGCTTATGACACGCTTTCGCTCGCTCAATGGTCGAATCATAGCTCAAAAAGGAGGAGGCGCCACTTCAAATTCAGTTAAGGAATGGCCGGCCAGACTAGGGGTGACGAGTTTTCAGTCTGTAGGCTCTCTCTTTTCGATCACCGGCTAGGAACAGAATAGAGTTGAGAAATGACTACCGGGCTCTACTCAGTCTAAATGCAATATCGTTTCATGACTGGCATGAAGAGTAGGTAGAAAAGGGTACAAAGACGCAGAGCGTTCAGAAAACGAAGGAGTTTTGTCGACCAGACGCCAGAAGGAAAAGCAAAGGAAAGCAAGGCGCCTGATTGCGTGACGCCGGTTTTAAAATGGAACGGATGCAAGAATGGAGGAGAGAATGGCTTCGCAAGAAATCGTCTCCTCATTTCGCGTGCTCTCTGACCGGATCAGAGAGGCGAGAGAGCGTGGAGGAGGCGGGAAATGCTCCAGGATTTGCAAAAGCAAAGCGAAAAGCAAGGAACAAACTAGGCGGGTGGTTACAAAAAACTTCAATCTTGAGATAGAAAACAAACTGAAAACAAGGCGCAAACTAGGCTGTTTGGGCATGATAAACGTCATTCTATTGCAAAAAAAGCGAAGACGATGAAGGACTTGAGAAAGAAAAGATAAGAACGTAAACAAGGCCCTAACTAGGAGTTTGGGGGAAAGAAGCTCGAACAAAAAGAAAATGGAGGAGGAAGGTTCCCGAGATAGAAAAGGTAGCGTCTAGAGATGACAATTCGGCACGCGCCTCTCTCGGTTCGAATGATCTTTCGCAGGTCAGAGAGACGAGAGAGTAAGCGAAATTAGGAGAGCGAGTGCCGATTTGTCAACGCTAGTAGCGCCTCTCTAATGCAGTAGAGCTCCAAGCTCTCAGCGTAGAGGCACTTCGCTCCTATTTCTGAGGGTTCCCGAGGGTTTGCGAAGTGGCTCTCCCTGTTTTCCAGGGTCTATCACTGGCCAGAGTGAAGATAGAAAGAGAGAAGCGATTGTTCATAAAGTGGCGCTCTTTTGTATGTGTTAGTCATGGAAAATAGGGAGTGAGAAGAAGAAAGAGAGCTGATTCCGCGCTTAGTTTTTCTGAGTGCTCTGAGCCCTTCTCCCCAGGCTTTTAGCGGTCAGTAAGGCGGAACGCGAAACTCGGAAAACAGAGTCGTCATTTCGAATCGTCTGACTCTCTCACTTTCCCATGCTCTCTCGCCTGTCTGACTTGCGAGAGAGCGTGTGAAATACGAGCGTCATTCAACCATTTTGAGGTCGCACTGAAAAAAAGGAAAATTGATGATCATTGGTAAATAGAGAGCCCATTTGGAGTTGTGAGCGCGTGTTTTCGGACGTGTTTTAGGGGAAGGAAAAGTATTAGTAATGAATGGTTAGTAAAGTGAGCCATTGACGTTTGGGCACGTCAAAGTGTTGGGAATGAAGGGGAAACATGAGCAGCCTTGCTTCTAAAGTAGGCTTGGCAAGAAATGACTATCTTCATTCTGCACGCTCTCTCGCCTCTCTGACCGGTGAGAGAGTGCGCGAAATGAAGAGACGATTTCTTGCGAAGCCATCCCTATTCTAAAGGGGCTAAACGTAGTCGTCATACCATTCTCATTTCACGCACTCGTTCAGAAAGACTGAGAGAACGTGCCGAATAGCGAGACTCAGGCCACTATTCTCAAATCGAAAAGCTAGTGTCCAATGACGAATGGAAACATGAGCTTTGTCTTCCGAAAGCGGCCCCAAACGAACATGAAAGATTCAGAAAGGCCCTTTCAGAGAGGAAAACTCAGCAAAATAGCCCACTAAAAGAGGCAATCTGCCTTTCCTCCCTCAGTTCTCCGAACCGCTCAAGTTGTGGTTCATAGCCAAATATGATGAAGTTGTTATTGCGAGTGCGTTGAGCAGATGTCTGATTCTCCTCAAATCCCCCGCTCTCTCGCTCACTCTGACAGGCGAGATAGTGCGGGGAATGGAGAGAATCAGATCTATCTAGGGTTTTGATGATGGGGGGCCGAAAGCAGTGTTTTGGCAAAGATAGTGTTGTTGATGGGCACCGAAATTAGTGTTTTTCGATTGGCAAATGTGTCTAGACAAGGGGCGCCTTGTCACACAAATTATCACAAGAAAGCCAAATTGATGAAGACATTTCAGTGAGAAAATGGGCCTAGTTGTGTTAATGGGGGTTGAAAAACAGTGTTATTGGGAAGATAAAGTCCAAATGTGTCCAGAAAATGGAGCCAGTGTCGCTCTAATTAGCGATGTTACAGGAGGAATTTTAGAGAAATGGCCTAGTTCTGTTGTTGGAAGAGAGAAGCAGCGTTTGGGATAAATAACTGCTTGGAAGAATAGACGAGTGAATCGAGTCGATGGTGAAAAAAATGCATGGATTGTATCTCGTTACTCTGATAAGGGTTGATAGGAAAACTAATTAGATAAGAAGAGAGGCTGAGAGTGGCTGGGAGTCTAGAAGACTCTAGAAAGGGAAGCACTCCCTCTGAAGATTCTCTCCCGCCGCTCTAATTAGCGAGACAACAAAATTAGTGGAGAGACTCTAAATTCGGCAGAAACGGGAGCAGTGATCTTTAGCAAAGAAGATGAAAAATGAGAACTTGTAGAAAACAATAGCCAGGTATGTTCGTTCGGCCGTTCATAGATCAGAACTTGAAGGTGAAATTAAGAGAAAATGATAGATTGCGCGCGAATATGAATGGCTTCAAACCGACACCCCAAACAGAAAACCTACCCGGAACTTTTTTGATGGTTAACGAGTTTTTAGGCCCAAGGATCTCCCTTACACACTGACTATCCTGTCAGAGGGGCGAGAGAGCATGCACAATTAGGAGACTTGGGACGAATTCTCTCCGAAATCTCAAAGGAAGTTGTGTGCGAGTTTTCGGGAAGCCCTAGTCGAATCTCGAATCATAAGAGCAGAAGAGCGAGAAATATGATTCGATTACGGCCTCGGGATCTCAAAGACCACGAAGTTTGGCGCGCCTATCTTCGCTTCCTACTATGATTCCGAATAATATGCGAAAAAATGAGAAATATAGCACAGAAATTTATGAAAAAGAGAATTTTGTGAAGAAGCTTGTTGCTTTTCAGACAATTGTCTAAGAAGAAGCTTGCGTGACTACTTCACCAACAAACGAGACGCAACTTCCTGTCTATCTGTGCAGTGGGAATTGAATTTTGTCTGACAATTTCAAGCTGTTGAAGACTCAGAAACCACGAGAAAACACCAAAACAATGTAAAATTAAAAAAATAAAAAACAAATAAAAATAAATAAACAAAACAAACTTCTCCGCGTCGTCCACCCATAGCTTGACGGCGCCTGCGTTGTAGCCCTTCTTCGAACCAGGCATCCGGAGGTTGGCGTCGAAATCTGTGAAATTTGTATAAGAAATTTGGTTTTCAGACGGTGGAAATTGAGATATTTCCAAAGTTTCTTCACGTTTTAACTCGAAATTTGGAGGTTTGCGTCGAAAAGACTGGCATAAGAGCTCACCAATATCATA
Organism: Pristionchus maxplancki; assembly: GCA_900490775.1. NCBI lineage: Eukaryota > Metazoa > Nematoda > Chromadorea > Rhabditida > Neodiplogasteridae > Pristionchus > Pristionchus maxplancki. The sequence continues at coordinate 61,885 of LS592676.1, read as the reverse complement.
ATAATATCTGCCTATATTGTTGAACGGTTTCCAGGATGGCTGGCCGTCACCGGGATGCGGATAGCCAGTCTTGACGAAGTTGAGCACCTTAATTTGGGTGATTAATTAGTTAATTAATTAATTAAGGTCTTTATTAATTAATTAATTACTAACCATTCCACTGTAAATCTTCTCGATCTCGTAGTCTTTCGCTGTGAAATTGCCTCGGTGCATGCCCAGGATGTAGACCTGAAGCAAATCTTAATTGTCATAGTTTTTAAATACGTTTTATTTACGAATGAGTGAATGTGTTTCTATCATGCGACTGCTATCATGATCACTTTTAGGACTTCAATAGAGCTCCGTCTTGCACTTTTAAAAACATCGAATAAAAAACTCGAATGGATTTCCGGATCCATCTTCGTGTACTCATTAGTGTTGACAAATCGGCTCTCGTATCTCCTCATTTCGCGTACTCTCTCGTCTCTCTGACCGGCGAGAGATCATTCGAAACGAGAGAGGCGCGTGCCGAATTGTCATCACTAGTACTCATTCTACCACTCATTGCCATTTTTCAAACTGATCCGGCTGGTCTCTCTGGTTTATTTGTATTAGATACTCACATAATCCTCCGAGTGACCCGGGTGGTCTTCCGGATCCATCTTGGTATACTCATTTTTTTCTATTTATTTTACCTTTTTCGGCATTTTTAGGCTCTAATGCGCGAAAAACTCACATAATCCTCCGAGTGACCCGGGTGGTCTTCCGGGTCCATCTTGGTATACTTCTTGAACGCCGCGCCGACGCCCGTGTACGTGAAGGAGTAGAGGTAGACCTGGGGTATTTCTTCCTTTGTTTGTGCTTTAGGAATTGTATCTGTATTTTATGGCCTGTTCCACTAAAATAAAGTTGTGAAAAGCATGTCTAACAGTTGAGAACATTCAAACTGTATCCACCAAAGCTCAAACACAGGCGACATGAGTCCGAACTTCCATTCATCTATTTCAATGATGATCAAAGATTCTCACCTTATTCCCCATCTTGGCACAGAAGCACAGAAAACCCAAATATTAGAACGGGTCACATACGATGGGATACATAAAAAAAGATAAATTCGCACCTTATTCCCCTTTTTGGCCATATCTCTCGCAGTTAGAAAAGTTGGATCAGAAACGCAATACCAGATGGGAACACATACGATCCTATAGGAGACCACTTACCCTCTCCGCCTTTCGCATATGATAAATTCTCACCTTATTCCCCTTCTTGGCCATGTCCCTCGCAGTCAGGAAGGTAGGCGCAAAGAACATCGAGTCTTGCTGCAGGCTGAGAACGTTGTTGCCTGAATTTCATTATATTTATGCATTTATTTATTTATTTTTCCCTCATTCTGAACAATTCTAACGTCGACAGACTCGGTTACGGTTCAATTGCGTTTCACGCTGTGCATTTGACGGTAAGCTACCAATGCGTTTCAATCCCTTATCCCGTTCGTCCTTATATAAACAAAACCTACTAACCAAGGATTTAATGTAGGGCTGGCAAATGAAGAAAAACTCTCCTCATTCTGCGCTCTCTCTCGCCGAGTGGACCGGTGAGAGAGAATGCGACATGAAGAGTGCATTCTCTTCATATTCCAGCCCTAATCTAATGCTTAGTTTACACGATTTACATCATTAACCGTTGATCAATGAGCCAACTAGTGATGACAATGCGGCACGCGCCTCTCTCGTTTCGAATGATCTCTCGCCGGTCAGAGAGACGAGAGAGCACGCGATATGAGGAGAGACGAGTGCCGATTTGGCAACACTAGAACCAACCCTGCATGTAGTAGTCCAGGCATCTTTTGCTCATCGTGTCGGGGTGTTGGAAGCCTGGAATGATAGATGATCAATTAGTGTATCACTTACATAATACGCCTGGTACCTAGAATGTCATTGGATGCATTATTGAAAGTTCTGACACAGCACCTACAACGTATCCGAATCCACCATGATTATTTAGGGAATTATTTAGGCTTATGTAGTTATGGTTACAATACCTATAACGTATCCAAATCCCTCGCACAACTCGGCCACTTTGAAGATATCTATACGATTTTCGCTTCTTTTCTTATCCAGCCCCATTTAATTCTCAAGGGCATAAAGTACCTATAACGTATCCAAATCCCTCGCACAACTCGGCCACTTTGAATAGATCTCCATGTTTTCCGTCGGCGGTGAGAGCGTACCTGTGAAAAAGGCAGTTTTTTCTTTTTTCCTATATATTGGATCGCTGAGATCGTGACACAAAAAAGATATACAAATAATACTAATTTTCGCCAAAAAATGAATCGCAATCACATACTTAGTATCATGGAACTCGGCCGCCACAGTTTCAAACACCAGATTAACAATTTACTAGTAGCAAACAACTATTTCTAGCTCATCTCTGACATACATAGCACACTATATGAAGTTAAAAAAATACCCGGCATAACTAATCCTTAATCTCACTTCGTATCATGAAACTCTGCCGCCACAGTGCCGATCATCAGGTTGACGGGATTGCGAGAGTGAGCCATGGAAGAGGGAGGGAGAGGAAGGATCTGTGATAGATCATTTCCGATTATCTTCTATTTTTTACACAGTTACAACATAATTGTAGCCAAACTACGGCTCTTTCGGACACACGTCATTCTGATTATAGGCACAGCCCAATAAAGGCTATGCCGATCATCAGACTGACGGGATTGCGAGAGTGAGCCATGGAAGAGGGAGGGAGGGGCAGGATCTGATTGAAACAAACACTGAGAAGACAAAAAAAGCTTAAATCAAGAACGGCACAGTGGTCATCGGTCGTATCTGCGCTCTAGTATCGTAAGCTACCGTTGTCAACCGCCGTAATCTACCGTACCCCTCCGGGTCCATCAGCGTGAGGTCCATGATAATCCTCGGAGTACGCGTTCAATGCCTTGTTCGCCTCGACAATCTGCAATTGATCTTTGATCTTTGATTTCTCACCCTTTTTGAGTCGTATTCTGGAAATTTTTCACCTAGCAAGAGAGTTAGGACATAGTTTGAAAATGAACCCAAAAGCGATGCTTGCATCATTCACACTAGAGTTGGCAATACGAGGGATGCGAGCCCGCAATAGCGTGACCTCTAGGTTGCGAGCCCGCAACGGCAGGGCGAGAGGAGGGGGAGGGATGCGGGCTCGCAATCCCTCGCATCGCCTCGCAACGAGGGAGGAAGGAACTCTCTCCATTTCGCACACTCTCTCACCCGCTATGCCCTTCCCTTCTCTCGTTGCGAGGCCTCGCAACCGTTGCGGGCTCGCATCCCTCTCCCCCCTCGTTGCGAGCCCGCAATATCGCGATCGCATAGCCAACTCTAATTCACACCACGCGCCTCGTTTATAGCTTTATTCAATTTATTTAAACGCGCATGCCTGCTTTCTGCGTTGCTATTCTGCGTCGTTTATTAATTTTTTCAGCCAGCACCAATGTGATCATTGTGCACGTTGCCAGACTCTTGAACTTATGAGCACGCTGAAACTTACATGAGCATTTTTTTTTAAAATAGAGAGAAAAGGGACAGGCTCGAATGATCCCTCAATATCATTGGCGAGCTCCTATTAATTTGCATCCATACTCATTCTGATCCTCGTCCTTTCTCATCAGTGTCTGCACAGACGAGCGCAGATATTTGTCCCCCTTGCTTTTCCTTAGACGATAGCCTGGTCTTTAGGGCCGCTGAACAGGCTACGTCAAGCCTATCAACCACTATTCCCTTGTTGATCTAGTGCGGGAGGAGTACGAGCTTACTGACTGATTTAAAACTCGGTCTTATTGATTTTCAAATAAACTGTCCATTCGTTACTTAATTACAGTTTGAATAAAACTATTTTCGAAAATCGAGCACAATATGAATGTAAAGCAAGCGGTTTTAGCTTATTACTCTTTGCAAATTGTCTTATTTTGATTGCAACGCGGACTCAAAACTTCCCGCGCGCTCTTGAAGCGTCCACTGGACTGAATTTATCTCTAATGTAATTTGCTTTCTCTTAGTTTCTTTGTTGTTGATTCTCATTTTTGAGATGACTGTTAAAACTCGCGTCGAGCTTCGATCCGAAGTCTTCAAACTCATGCATAGAGACCACAGGCTCCGCCCCTTTGGTGTGGACACAGAATCGAGCAAAACCTGCGCAGAGGTCAGACTCTTCGAATTCTTGTTTGTTTTGGACGATTAGGGGTTTGTTGAGTAGCTATTCCTCGCCTTCACAAATGACCAACCCGGCAGTTTGATCGATAAACTTTGAGTAGGTCAAAAATAATAAAACGAGCTCCA
>LS592676.1:23067-41267 GCA_900490775.1 Pristionchus maxplancki | reverse complement strand
TCTGAAGGTTTTGCATCATTTCTCGACCATTTGAGACAATTTTTATATTCAAAACATAATTTTTTGGACTTCGATTTTTGACCCTTTTTACAAGAATGAGCCCGCTTTTTGGCGGTGGGAATGAAAAATTCTAATTTTTTGGGAGGTGATTCTACATGATAGTAGCTACAACTTTAGCACAAAAACCCAATATGTTTTTCCGAATTCCAAAGTTATGCAAGTTTATCGCTCGGGCAACCACCCTGCACCAGGATGACGAGATGGAATGATGTGGTCAATTACAAAGTTGTAGAGGGATCTTTCCCCGTTATTTTGGTTTTTTTGAAAAGTTTCTAGCACTATTTTGAAGCAAGTTCTGACCATTCTTCGGAATCGCATTTTCCTATTTTTACCGTAGGACGTCAACTTTGTCACGCGTGTACTCGAAAAAAAAATTTTCTAAAAAAAATCGGAAAGCGCAGTTAGATAGAGCATCGTTCGAAGTACTTTTGGTAATTTTTTCAGAATTTTAGGAAATAATTTTTCCTACTTCCGCCCCCTGGTCGAACCTCTCGTGATTCCTCTCATATTGACCGATCAACTTTGAAAAATTGGATAATTGCGTAAACAGCGCCTGTGAAACATATGTCAAGCATTGCGCAGAAATACGATTTTTGGACAGGCGACTCCCTTCACTGTGACATTGAACGTCTCCCCAAACCCAGATACATAGGCAATAAATAAAGAAACTCACTCCCCAACCGCTGGACAAGCCACTCCCTTGACCGTGACATTGCGCACGCCTTCCACTCCCCTACTTCTATACCCTGCCACTACCCTACGCATTTCACCACCACTACCTTACTAGCCGGAGGCATGGCGTGGTAGTCTATCAACATAAAGAAGGAACTCACTCCCCAACCGCCGGACAGGCCACTCCTTTGACCGTGACGTTGCGCACGCCCTCCCACGCACCGGCAGCGACGGGCTTGGAGAAGCGGAGTTTACCGACTGAAATAGTATTGTATTTAAATACGAAAGTTCGTGGAATTTGTATTCATTCTCTCCGTAAAATATTTGTAATGTTGTCTGTGGTACTAAAAGAAATATGCTTGGAGCAGCGGAGTTTACCGACTGAAATACGTGAGATTAAAAAAGGTTCCTTTTTTTTTAAATGGGCTCATAATTGAGTCACAGATGGAGACAGGGCTCTTTCTCATTTCACGGCCTTTGAAATATCCCGCAACTTCCCGGTTAGATAGCGATGGTCATTATTCGAAAATTCAATACTCATGCTGCTTCGAATAGTTCACAAAAGGCCATGTTTGGGCGACATCATTCTATAGATAACGGTCACTCTTCCGAAAGTTCTTGTATTTAATGCCCACACGACCTTGCAAAACATGTTTGGCGCCACTTTGATTCGGCTAATTCATCGACAGATAGTGCTCACTTTCTGGCTTCAAATGGCCCAACAAAAAGGTCATGCTTGGGCGTCGTGCTGGTACAAGCACCACAATTCCCCGACAAATAGCCACGGTCACTTCCCCACTACACAGACGTCACTCTGTAGTTCTATAGGGCACGCATGATTTGTTGCGATGATCATCACCTCATTTCTCGTACTATCTCAACGGAAGAGTGGACGGTGGATCATATCGTGGAATAGTGCCCAGTACACACCAAATAGATTAGAAAATGGGCACGAGGTTCTCCCCCCCCCCCGCCAAAATGTGAATCTGGCCCAGTGAGTATTTTCCGATCAGTAAGTCCCGTAGTTTTAGAGTCTCCGTTCCAGACCGTGATTGATAAAAATGTTTGCACTCTTGCCAGACAGTCAATGGAACAAAAGGTCATTGTGTCAAGTCTGTAGACCAGACAGAGACTGGAACCAGGAGGTGATTGGTCTTCTATTTTGCTTATTTCTCTAGGAATCGGCAGGAAGAAGAGATTAGGCCCTCCAGACAGCATTGGCCTGTAATATAACCGCTGGCCTAGCGGCGGCTCCTCGCAGGACGCAAGTGCCTAGATTAACGGGCAACCTTTACCTGTTCTCTTCTTTACCTCTAGGAATCGTCTACTGTTCTGAGCCTGATAATATGAGTGATACGGCGCACGTGAACAGATCATTTTAGTTGTTTGGCCCAGTAAGTGATGAGAACGGAGACCGCAGTGTTCTGTTTACAGGAAACGAGAATACAGGTCACGCGCGCTCGACTACTTTGCTCCTTGAGTGTATGGACTCAAAGTGAGTTGACAATTCTAGATGTGTGAGACACAAGAAACGCAAGTACCATGTCTAGTTTTATGGAAATTGAAGGATAACCGAATTAATTGTTCGGCTCAACTTTCATGGGACTGATGTTCCCGGGAAACTTGTCAAGCACGATTTTAGTAACGGGAAATAAATTGGGGGTCCCTAAACTTTCATGGGGATTGTTGAATGTGGGAGTCACCTGGTGGCGCGCCGAACGGTATTCCAAGGAAGCCATAGCCAGTCCTGTTGTCGTACGAGTCGATCCGCTTGCCGAGCAGCTCGCCTTGGCTGAAAAGAAGTCAATTGTCTATAAAAGTGAGAATAAAAGTGAGTTGTTGATAGCAACATCGAAGATATAGCTTATCGGCAGTCTCACAATCGCTGTTGCGTTTTCAAATGAGTTCCGCGTTACTAATCACTACTACATAAAAAAATAAAGTTATCACCTTATCGACAGGCTCACAGTTCCAGCAGCATCGTCAAACGACAGCCCAGCGACGATGAAGGGGCAAAAGATGGTGAGGATGAGTAGGGAAGGCATTGGAGAAGGTTTTCACATTTATTGGTCACTGAAATGGGCTAATTGAACCAGAATGAGACTATAGGGACAAGCTATTAGCAGAGAATAGAGATGTTAAATGAGGAAAGCAATTACATTGATGGTAGTACACAGATTTCTGGACTTAGGAGAGGAGATGTGATGCCCTAAAGATATGATACACGACGCAAGTACCTAGATGAACGATGGCACCTTGAACGATGGCAACTATGGCACCTTACCTATTCAAAGGAGTAATCGCGCAATCAATAGGCAGGCGGTTCCTGATCGTTAGAACTGATGGCTGAGGCGAACTAATTGCGCGTATTGCTTAAATATAATTAGATGCTTGTGACGCGTGGATCTAGTTCAGTCCAGGATTCAACAGAATGTGAAAGAACTAATCGCGCAATCAATAGGCCGACGGTTCTTAATCGTTAGAACCGATTGAGAGGTGGCGTCAACACACGCGCGTGTGCTATGCCAGACAACAAATATCTCTTGGGTCGAACAACGTCTCTCTATTCTGTTCAGTATCTCGCTGGTCAGACAGGAAGAGATAGTGTGAGGAATAGTGAGAGTTAGACAGTCAAGATGAAAAATCATCAAAACGCCTTCAATCAGGGAGCGATTAGATAAGCTCAATGCAACGTTAGACTTTTGTTTATTGTCCAGGTGAAGCTATACAGATCTGGTGTTGGAAAACGTCTAGAATCGGTTGTATTTTCTACAAATCGTTCAAGATTGAAATAGGGTAATGGGTAGGCTCTTTGGTCGAAGAATGATCAGTGATGAGATAATCCTGGAACAAACTTCATTAGAGCAGTCTGAGAATCGATGATCCTAGACTCCTATTGATTGATCTAGATTTGGCATTTAAGGTTCGGTAAAACAATGTTTAGAGAAAGAGATGATTCGAAAAGTGAATTGAAGAGAGAGGAGAGGCGACTGAAGATGAGAAGTGACCTCATGATAAGATAAGGGAGAGATCAGAGACTCATACGAGAAGGGATGACCATGGATGGTAATGATATCAATCCAGTCTAGCGTAACAGTTGCGGTGTCTTTTATCAAGCAATGGTTTGATGATTCTGATAAGATCTAACAAAATATCTTCTCATAAGATGTATCTTGAGAATTGTAAAGAGCGTTTAGGGTTGGTTCTCGGTTCTAGTCAATTCCATCGTCACTACTGAAGTCACGGTGGAATCGACTAGACAGAACAAGAAGTCACATCGCGCACGGGCCCGACGCAGGGAATAACAGTGTTTATCGATGAGTGATCGAATAATCAGTGATGTACTACTTCTCTTCTGACACGCAAAGTATTACTATGAAGTAACAGTTTGATAGTACTAAGTGGAACAAAAAATAATGCGAGCACGATTTGGAAGGGACCCAACAATTATTTATCGACGTCAAATGATCTAATCAGTGATCATGTACGAGATCAGAGGACAGGGACACTGAAAAGGGTCATTTTACTTCAAATTCTCAGATTCTGGTCGAAATATCGCATGCTCATCGTATGGACCATTGCTTAGTGTAGAATATGAGGTTCATTTGATGCGGCACTTTATTGACGATAACAGATTATGTACGAGATCATTGGAAAGGGACATTGAAGGGCACGCACAGACACGGAAATACGCGAGCGTCACTATTTAGGAGAGGACAGAGAAATCGTCTGTATCTCTCACTTTCCCGTTCCATCTCGCTTCTCTGACTGGCGAGAGAGCATAACGAAATGAGAGAGTCAAACTATTCCTCAGGGGGAAATGAGAGAGTCAGACTATTCCTCACTATTCATGAGGGACCACAAGGTCGAGAAGGAAAGGGCTTAGAGTGACCACAAACTTGAATCGGGCAGGCTTGGATTGGAGTCTGTATAAAATCGTGCAGAAATACAGAGTGTGTGATCTTCAAAGAAGTGATAAAGTGTAATAGGGCAATTATTAGAGTTATGCTGCAGGGACGTGCAAAAATGTTGAACAAAAAAGCTTTGCAGAACCAAGTCACGAGTGCAATAAAGATGATAAGGTTTGATCCTCAGAAACGCAATAAGTGCGAACAAAAGATAATTTGACAGTATAATAGTCTAAAGGCAGGAACAGTCATTGTACAGTAAAAAGAACAGAAATACACAGATTGCACCTCAAATCACCGTATGCTGAACATGAATCGATGAGACGGGTGAGAATAATCAGGCGATATTATCATACTCGGATCAAATGTTATGGCAGAATACTAAATATAGCGTTGGAATCGGGAGACGATTAGAAATACTTGATTAATAGTTCCGATTAGGCGATATTATCATACTCGGCCTTCTTTCGCTTCGCCAGACAGCCCATTATCAGCGTGTAGATACCGTAGAATGCGAGACAGACGATAACAATCATGACGAGGGGGACTGAAAAGATAATTGTTACTCTTTATCGTTGATTAAATTCTTGCCAAAATTTACCTATTGACCACTCCTCGGCACTTTTTAATTAATTAATTCACCCTAAAATAGTTAAAAACCTCCCTCGAACCGGAAATATTTTAAATTGTCAAAATTAAAATTACTTTGTATTTTTCCGATAGTGTAAATAGTTATTAGATAGTACAATTTTTCTCCTGTTAAAAATACTGCTCACCAATAAATCCTCCCGACTCATCGACCTCCGCGCCCTTGACGTTGATATCCGGATGGATCTTGTCTATCATGTCAGTTGAAGATGACGACGACATTTTTCTGCAAATTAATTAGTCGTTAAAATCGTTAAAATTAAAATTAAATCGATATCGCTCGAAAAAAAACCAAACAATTCATGGGGGAACGCAGCAGTAATAGATCGTTACGTGAAAAACAGTTCGAAATACTACAAAAACTGATCACTGAGTAGTGAAAAAATGGAGAAAAACGCGAGCGGAAACGGCGATTGATTGTATTCTCGAGCGCGCGCGTGTTGAGTGATAAGAGAATTATTCTGTCTCTCTCAAATTCACCTGTTCTCTCGCTCTGTCTGATCGGTGAGAGATTTCGTAGGATAGAGAGAATTAATCAAAGATAAGGGCACGTTTGGGTCTGTCTCTCTCCATTTCACCTGCTCTCTCATTAAGTCTGACTGGCAAGATAGTGAGTGACATTAAGAGACGACGTGTGATATTATAGTGATAAGGACATTTTTCTCTAATCGAACAATGAGATCTCCTCTTTTTGAGTGATGTCTCGCCTCGAGTGAGTGAATGAAGAGATAGAAAGGGCACAATTCTGTCACATGGTTGCACTTAATGTGTCTTCATTTTGTAGCCAACGCACAGAACCACAAAACATAGATGGCTAGGCTGCTTCATTCAGGATAGATTACATGATAAGTCGGCAATTTGAACTATGTATGCGTTTAATGTTGAAAAAGGATAAATTTCTAAATCGCTGGAGCTAATATTTTCAGATTATTCTGCCTCCCCAACATCTCCGAGACTAAAACTTTTATTCTGCGAGTTGTGAATCAGGTTCTGAGATTGTACACAAATCAGCAAGCAAGTAGCGGGCTCTTGCATCATCACTACGCAATCGTCACGGAACCGTCGCTCTCAGAACAGATCCGCCTTGAGTCCTGCAAGGTCGTGACTAGAGTGTAGTCTCGATTTTATCGCTCACAAATCTCTGACATCAAAACTACATAGACTAGACTATTGGACCTGGTCTTCTATACTGGCTCAGTTTCAGTGAAAACACATAGGAAGAACTTTGTAGTTTGATCTTTGATCTCTGATCTCTGATCTCTGCTCACCCTGAATGATCGGCGAGGTCTCGTCGGGCAGCAGCTTCTTGAAGACGCCCTCGAAGTCGGGACGGTCGCCGTCGTCCTGTAGTTTGATCTTTGGGCTTTGGTATTGTCGTGACTAGAGTGTAGTCTCGACTTGGCAGGAAGATGTCCTTGATGGCGTCTATCTTACCTTAGCGTGCACATCTAATGCTATTGTCTACTGGTCGTGACTAGAGTGTAGTTTCGATTTGATCACAAAGGTTTTCATCACTCACAAAGGTCAGACACAGCAGGAAGATGTCCTTGATGGCGTCGGGCATGGCGGGCGGCGCCTCGATGGGAGGCTTCTTGTTGAGGATCTGCGAGGGCCGGGAATTAGGAGGACCGGGATTTGGTGAGCCGGGAATTAGAAGCGGAGCCGGGCTTTAGTACCAGATCCATGGCCTCGGCGTTGTTCTTCTTCGGGAACGGGTCCTCCTTGCAGCGCATGTAGATCTCCCACAGCAGCATCCCGTACGACCACACGTCCGTCTTGTGCGAGAACTTGCCCTGAACCGGAAATTAGGAAGTGGAAATGACGGCTCTGTGTATTTTTATCGCGTTTTGGTGAGAGCCCGTAATAGGGAGCGCAGGGGCGCGGGGATAATTGCAGACTACTGCAGCCGCTCTCATATGGAGAGATGGCCGAGCGGTCTAAGGCGCTGGTTTAAGGCACCAGTCTCTTCGGAGGCGTGGGTTCGAATCCCACTCTCTTCAGAAATCTTTTGTTGAGTTTTCTGTTTTTATTCGTACTCTACGGGGCTGGAATTCGACTAATGCAATCTTTTTGAAAAAATAATATTGTTTTCAGAAGAGCAAAACGTTTCTGAAGAGAGTGGGATTCGAACCCACGCCTCCGAAGAGACTGGTGCCTTAAACCAGCGCCTTAGACCGCTCGGCCATCTCTCCATGTTGTGCTTCTCTCTCATTGTCTGCTATCATGTCGGACTTCGACGCTCATAAATATGCAATGCTCTAATCTAATCTGCACCTTTAACCCAGTACCTTGATAGATGGTTCGATACCGTAACATCATAGGAAGGGTGATACCATACCCTAGTACGGTAACCCGATACCGCACCCCTCCTACCGCACCTTGGACAGCGTCTCTGGCGACAGCCATTTGACGGGCACCGACTTGAGCTTGTCGAGCTGCAATGGACACTCTAGTCAACAGACCAAATCGAGACTACACTCTAGTTGCGAGTTGATCAAAGATCACCCCACTCAACAGACCAATTCGAGACTACACTCCGGTCTCGATTTAATATCAGAGATCAAAGATCACCACACTCAACAGAGACCAACTCGTAACTACACTCTATTCCCGATTGCTCACCTGGAAGGAGTCTCCTCTATGCGACAGTCCGAAGTCGGATATCTTTAACTCTGCATTGGGTCCGAGCAGACAGTTGCGCGCCGCGAGATCGCGATGAATCACCTGAGATTGGTCTTTGGTCTTTGATCTTTGATCTTTCATCTTTCATCTTCAGCCCATCTACAGTGTTCTTATCCTACCATACACTAGTAGCCAGCCAAGATACTCATACCGTATCCCATACCGTGCTAGGCTACCGTAACCTGGTACCAGGTGCCATGGACCCTGGTACCGTACCCAAACCGTACCTTGGTCGACTGCAGGTAGTTCATGCCTCGGCACGCATCTTTCGCGAAGTTATCCAGTTGCGACGTCGCCACCGGGTCGTTGTTCTTGCAGTAACTCTGGAGTGATCTTTGATCTTTGATCTCTAATCGAGACTACACTCTAGTCCCGACGCACCATCAACGACCCATCCTACGCATATTTAATCAATGTATGGAGCATGATCTTTGATCTCCATCCAGATCGAAACTACACTCTAGTCCCGTACCTTCAACGATCCTCCCTTCGCAAACTCCAGCACGATCAGTATAGGCGTGTCTCCGGGAGCGACGCCGAACACGCGCACAATATTGGGGTGGTTGAAGCGCAGCATCAGACGGCCTTCCTGCAAATCGAGACTACACTCTAGTTTGATCCCTGATCCCATCGAGACTACACTCTAGTCCCGACCTACCTTGAAGAACTCCTGCAGCTTCTTCTTGTCCGCCTTCTCGCTCTTCATCTTCTTGACGGCGACCTCGACCGTCTCCGTGCCCTGTAGTTTGTAGTTTGATCTATGATATCTGTAGTTTGATCTTAGTCCTTTGTGGTTGATCTTTGATCCCTGACCCCTCACCTTCTTCAGGTGGCCGACGTGCACTGTGCCGAAGGCGCCGCCTGCAATTATGATCTTTGATCTCTAGTCGAGACTACACTCTAGTCCCGATATACCCACTTCCAATCTGCTTGCCGATGTGGATGTTCTCGTGTAGAAGATAGAAGGCCGGACGAGAGACGCCCTGCTTGAGGAAGGCGCTGGAAGGACCGGGGATTAGTTCTCGGTTCCGGCCCTGGTTCCTAATTCCCGGCTCCAGTTCCCGGTCCTCACCCGGGCGCGTCGCTGTACTTGCTCGTCTTCTCCTGGTAGTGCTTGATGAGCTGCGTGATTGATGCCTTAATTAGTTAATTAGTAAATTAGTTAATTACTTAATTAATTAATTAATTACCTTCTTGACGTTCTCGTTGATGTTCCATGTGCCCGATTTGTAGTCGATGCGGATGTGTCTGCAAGAGATCAGAGATCAAGGATCAAAGTCCAAAGATCAAAGATCATCCCCTTACGCAGTCTTCGGCTTGTCGCCCTCCTTGCACACGAACACGGACATGATGTAGTTGGGCTTGCCGTCAATCTGCAGTGTGTGGTGTGGTCGACGTTTAACAAATTAGCAGTCCTGTCGATTTTTCGACAGGCGACGTTTCCCAACAGGCGCACCACTCACCAGCGTGCGCCGCACGAGGAAGTCGCCGACCTCCTTCATGTACTCCTCGCAGCCCTCGCGAGACATGTATCTGAGATATTTGATCTTTGATCTTTGGTCTCCGTTTCGAAACTCACCCGTGGTACCACTCGAAGTTGCGCATCGCTCGACCGACGATCTGGAGTGGTGATCTTTGATCTCTGATGTCTGATCTTTGATCTCTGATCTCTTATCCCTCCTCACATTGTAGAAGTCCTCCGTGAGCATGTCCGGCGGCTTCGACAGCAGCTCCTCCTCGTTGACGTTCTTCTCGAACAGCAACTGAAAATGATGTAGTGAAAGCGACGATTACCAAAGTGGCAGCAGCGTCGAAATTTTGACAGGCGACGTTTACTAGGATGCACACCACACACCACACCGCACCTTGCTCATCTCCGTGGTTGTCGGCACCGCAGTGGCGGGCGCAATCGAGTGCTGCTGAAAGGGGGAGGATATCGTAACCGGGTACCGTACCCATGGTACCTTAGTACCGTGCCCATATTACCATGGTACCGTACCCATGGTATCATGGTACCGTACCCATAGTACCATGGTACCGTACCCTTTGTATGTACCCATGGTACCGTACCCTTAGTACCGTCTTGGTACCGTACCCATAGTACCATGGCACCGAACCCATGGTACCATACGGTACAAGGCTACCGTAAGATCCGTACCAGCATCGCAGTCTTGGTGGTCCGAGTATTGCTGGGTTTACATCGTGCGGTTCTGTAAGTACGGTGAGTTGCCGTAGAATTACAAAGGGAAGGATGGGTGTACGGTAGTCTAAACGATAATTGATTCAGTCCAAATCAAAGGTTACTGTATCCGTCGTTTAGGACACACGGTGTTCACAAGATACAGTATCACTGGTTCCAAGATTGCATTAGTGATCTACTGGATATGGTATCGATTGGTATACGGTAGAGTTAAGGTAGGGTTACGGTAGCCGGAAAATAGGAGAGAATCGTACGGCTCCACTGAAGAGGCGAGCTTGCGTCGAGTAGTTTTGCTCTCCCTGAATAGGATTACGGTAGATCGGAGTACGGTAGGCCACGGTAACTTACTTAGAAGCTTGAAACCGCTTCACTGGTGCCATCGGTGTACGGTATTCTGCAAGGATTACGGTATCAGGGTACCAAGGGAAACTGTAGCAGGGGCACGGTAGGTCAAGGGTTCGATACCTGTGAGTTCGATCCGGGGGAGGGAGAGGGAGTAGGGAGCGAACCGCTCCGGGTGAAGACTAGGCGTAGGAATGAAGTGGAGGAGGAGAGGAGAGGGGGGAGATGGAGGAGGTAAAAAATGATGCAAATGGAGACTAATTGAATTTCTATGCTGAAAACATTATTAGAAATTTATTTTTAATGTTCTTCATTTCCTTTTTGAAGGAGAGCGAGCATTTCAGATGATTCTTTCAGATTTTTTTTCACATTTGCGCACGATCCTGATGGAATTTATTTATTCACTGTGAAATAATCAGCACTGACTGAAAACCAGGGCATTACATAATGTCGTATTCTTCACGGGAATTCGGGTGAAAATGAAATACAAGATGTTTGTAAGTTTCAAGGATAAAAACATTATTTGTTGGCGGTCGGGGATGGAGGTTGGTCGGATTGGTAATAGACGATGCATAGGAAAGTGCAGGAGAACTTTTATTTTTATTTATTTTTTTTTTTTTGCAACGGCAACAATTCTCCATTTCTCAATACTCCTTCCTTCGTTTTCAATGATTACCGACGTATTAATATTGAATTTAGCTTCGAGTCGAGAGGCTAGCTTCTCCGGAAAGAATTCATCGCCCGAAAATTCGACTGAAGGTACAAGAACCACTAGTGAAGAATTCTATCAAAGGAGGATATTCTGAATATTAAAAAAACGCACATCAGTATCCAAAAGCGGCTGTCAATTATACTACAAGTTTAAAAAAATTCAACTACTATTCAAGTTTCTTCTTATGACCCTTGGAATGTGAAAGTTTATGTTTTCGACAAATTGCAACAATTCAAATAATGCATATGCTTCACAGTTATTTCTTAACCATCGAGTTCGATTGACCATGAAAAGCGAAAATTGAAGAACAAAGTAATTTGGCCTCTCTGACACGCTGTGCGTTTCGACCATTGAACTTCGTTCGCCATCGTACGAGGGAAATTGATGGAAGATGTCTGCTATCGTTGAGATAGTCGTCGGCGATGTGATTCCAGCGAGGGGAGATCTAAAAATAGATTGGATAAATATTTATTCATTAGAGATAATTAGGGTCTGATTGCAACTCACCAGCTTCAAACTGTAGACTGACTCGAGTCCCACTTCGATAATCTTCCGAATAATATCGGATGGCAAATCAGCGAGATTGAGGTCACAATCCATTGATGACATAGAAATCACAAGGGTAATGAATGAAACTTAGGCGTGTATCTGAGAACGAAGCGCCTGGCACAAAATGTAATTTTTTAAAATAATTTTCGCGTCACTTTTGAAACTTTGCTCACAAATAGACGCTTGTTAGACGCATTAGCGTCACGATCGAAGATCAGTCATCTCTTCTTTCTACTAATTTCATTCATTTCGATGTCGTCTGCGCGAGATGATCTCAATCTCGCTGATATTCCGTCGGATATCATTCGGAAGATTATCGGAGTGGGACTCGAGTGTGTCTACAGCATGAAACTGGTGAGTTACATTTTTTTTATCTAGCCTGAAATATAATTTTAGATATCCCCTCGCTGGAATAATATCGCTGACGATTATCTCAGTGATCGCAGACATCGTCCATCCATTTCTCTGATTCGATGGAGAACAAATGTAGTGGGTCGAAACGCCTTGATCGTCCATTTTCCTGCGCGATTCGCTTCTTATTTCGGACTCTCAACTTGGCCTTCGCAGCCACTATTCATGACTCAAGTGAGCAGCTTTTTTTCACGTTAGTCGTCTCTTGATTTCACATGCTCTCTCGTCTCTCAGTTTCGAGAGATCATTGCAAAATGAGATAGGCAGACTGTTAATCACAAAAATTATTTCAGACCAGCGAAGTCAAACCTGATGAGCAAGTAGAAACGATCGTGTTGGAACGGGATCCCAAACAATTTGCGAACGTTAAACGATTCCTTGCTAAATGTTCACAAGTGTTGAGAATTTATCTGGAGAACGTTGGCTGGTATTGGAATGAAGAGAAACATGAACTTTTGCACGCTATTAGAGGTCTGAAAAAGATCTATTAGGCGGAGATAGGTTTGCCTAATTTTTTTTAGATCGACATGATTGAGTTCATTTAGAGCAGCAGAAAAACTTGCATGCATGAAGCATTCTCGCCTCAACGATTGGTTGTACCATATTCTGCTGCCCATTTGCACTTCATTATTAGTAGATAACAGTATCACTGAGAAGTCTTGAAATATTGTATTCAGATTATCCCAATGTGAAAGAATCATTCACAAAGACAACGCGTCTTGTATCATCAGTCGAATTGGTGGAGACTGTACAATGGTTGCGGAATACAACATCGCCGGAGTATATAGCCTCTCAACTTGAAGCCAAACTCAATGTTAAAACGTCGGTTATCACTGATAACGAATTCGGGAGCAACGAGGAGTGGCGAATTGTTATCGTTGCGAAATAATTCGATTTTTAAAATCCAAATATCCGCCGGCAAAACCGTTTATCAATCTGTTGTTTTGCGTATCATTAATAAATTGCTTTTGTCACACCAAAAATATTGGAAGAAGTCCATTTCAAAAATTTAAAAAAATTGTTATTTCTTCATTTTATCTATACTTCAAAATGACTTTTTAAAATTAAAGACGGATGAGTTAAGTAACTTATTTAAATGCGTTCTTGTATCGACACGTGACAGTCGCTTTTGCGCTTTGTTTTGCATGATATGGCGCGTCAAAGTTCATCAATTTAACACTTCCTTCACCCTATTGCCTTCCTTTGGATGTCGTATATGGAAGATCATTTTACCATCAGATATTATTCGAAAAATATTCGAAGTGGGCCTCGAGTCTGTCTATAGCATGAAATTGGTAAGATTTTTCATTTCTCATTTCATTCTTTTCTTAATTATGTCAAATGAATTATTTCTTATATATCAAAGGGATCTAGCCTGATGTACATAGAATACTCGTCCATCGAATTTGAGAAAGATGAATTCAACATTTCAGATTTCCCCTCGCTGGAGTAACATCGCCGACGATTATCTCAGCGATACCAGACATCTCCCTGTAATTGAATTCGTAGAATGGGATAACAAACTGACATTGAAATTTGATGCTAAATACAGGGAATATTTCGGGGTCGCAAGTTTTAAGTATCAACCGGAATATTCTGATGAAGTAAGTGGCATTTTCATTTTTTTTTGTATACGGTTTGAAAATCAATTTTTCAGATCGACGACAAACTTATTTGGCATATCGTCATAGATGAAACCCAATTGACAAATCTCAAGCGCATTTTTAATCGGTGTTCGAATATCAGAGTGTTCGAGTTCTCAGATTACATGAGATTTGCTGAATCGAAAATTAATACTGTCTTGCATGCGATTGGCTATGGAAAGGTGGAAAAACTGTATTTCGGTCGAATGTTTGACGGCAATGAAGCGTGAATAAGTTTATTAATTTGTTTTAAAAGTTGTTTTCCTGTAATTTTTAAAAATATGTTTCAGAGACCTAGTTCTCAAGTGGTTCGAACGTTTATCTCCTAAGCGTCTCAGGTTGCATTCTCGTTTGGGCGATTTAATAGTTTGCAAGTTCACATCACTTCAATTTTCAGCTTTTTGCCTACTGATTGTTTTGCAGACGATCATATCCCAACCTCCTTCATGACCAGAGCGACTCAATTCGTTGCCAGCAACGCAGTCGAATTCAGCTTTAAATTTGACATAAAAGGCACGGTATGGGCAGCTTTCTTTCGAGATCTTGAAGCCAAATGCAATGTCAAAACGACGGTCGTCACTGAAAACGAAGGCGAATGGACAATCTTTGTCGCCACGAGAGAAATTCCCTGACCAATTGTTCTCCAATCCCTGATGAATAAACTATCACATTTCGCCTGTGCTATCTCTAATGAAATTATCGAGTGAAGCGTAAAAAATGAAACATCAGTAATCCTCAATTCTTTACTTCCTGATAAGGTCACCGTTGCGAGTGTGATTGAAAATCAATCTATTCAGGAATTCATCCTGTTCAACGAAATCATTTCTAAGCACACCAGGATATATTCTGGGGCAAAGCGGGGTGTGATTGAAACCTCGCACCTTATCAGTTGTATCGGTTCGCAACTTCCCATCGATTCGCGTCGCATTCTCATGCTTTGAATCAAGTTATCATCTTTTTTTTCTTCTATTTTTTACCCCTCGAGAAGTAAAAATTGATCCAGCGCATTAGAGTACGTACGCCGCTCTGAACAAAGGAATTTGTCCACTCTGACACGCTGTGTCCTCGATTCTGTATTTCCAGCTCCATCCGCATGTAATTAACCTTCATGCACGTCTTACTCATCCTAATCTTATCTCCCTTCCTCGTCTCAAGTCTCTCCTTTGACGATGCTGCTGGAACAGTGACATTATCGATCAGGTGACTACCGTAATTGAGATACAGTACCTCGATCCGATCAACAACTGACTTCTTTCCAGCCAAGGCGAGCTGCTCGGAAAGCGAATCGACTCCTATGATAACCGGACTGGATACGGGTTCCTTGGAGTGCCATTCGCTGCTCCGCCAGGTAAATTACCTTATTTTCTTAATTCGTTGCACAGAAAATGCAGCTCACAAATGCTAAGGGTCAGCACATTCTCTCTAGTCCGGCGCGTTTTCTCTTTCCGAGTGGTTCTTATCTCTAGCAGTCGAGCATTGACGCACAATATGCAAGCCTAGACAGAAAGATTGCCAATCGAAGACTTAACGTACTCCTTTTAAGAGCACATATATCGAGAAAATATCAATGTGTTCGCGGACTTACGAAATGTTTCAAGTGAAACTTATTTGAAATTATGATATTCAGTCGGCCGACTTGTTAAATTGCTTGTACAAAAAATTCATAGTTGCATAATTGAATGCTAAAACACGCTCAAGCTTCTAGAATAGCAGGGTACCCTCTACCTTTTACATTGAAGTGTCACAATATTTCAGCATTACAATATAGTCAACTCGAGACTGCACTCTAGTCCTCACTACAATATTTCAGCATTACAATATTTATTTTTTTCAGTCGGCCCTCTCCGATTCGCCAAACCAGTTCCTGCTCCTGCTTGGGACGGAGTGCGTAATGTGACAGTGAAAGGTGTCGCCTGTCCGACAATTCCGGAGTGGGTTTATCTAACTTTGGCATAAGAAAACAAAATATTAGTTAAAATGAAGATCGCGAAAATGAATTTTGTGGCTTGCCCCACCATTCTGGAGTGAGTTATTTTAAAGGTGATTAGGCGAGCCAGATTCAAATGGGAATGCGCTCCCATTTCATTCGCCTCATATGTTTCACGAGCTGCATTTATCGTTGCAACTCTTCAAAGTTTCGATTGCTGAATTTGAATTGCCGCAGTAATAGTAATTTCAACCGGTTGATTATGTAATTGTTTTGTAATTGTTGATCTTACTTTTAATTTGTTTTTATTAAATTATTTATTCACAGAATGACCTACAAGCGTCCGGAGGGCGGCCCAATGGAAGAGGATTGTCTTCACTCGTACATTTACACTTCTAAGAACTGTTTGCTCAATGTAATAACTTCATTTTTTGTTTATTTTTTTATTTTTTAGTAATTCAATAAATACAGTTCAGAACAAATCAACAACAAAATAGCTTTGCCCATCTAATCAACACGAAAATACTTCACCCTACTCGAAAATGTCGTTTCCAATTGCAGGGCGGCTGCCCTATCATGTGGGTGCTGCCAATGCAAAATTCAACCAAAATTAAAATGCATCACCGAAAACAACCCCTCAGTAATTATTCATTAGTAATAATTAGCGGAGGTAGTAATTAATAATTAATAATTAATAATTCCAGGGCGGCTGCCCCATCATGTGGGTGCTGCACGGCGGCAAGTACAAGATCGAGTCGCCCGTCCTCTTCCTGGATGACGTCATCGTGCACAATTTCGCGTCGCAGTGAGCCCATTTTTCGATGATTGATCAACTCGAAACTACACTCTAGTCCAGTGTTGCTTCCTCCGAGCGCTTTCTCACCGGTCAGAGCTGCGAGAGAGTGTGTGAAATGTAGAGACGGCGATCAACTCGAGACTACACTCTAGTCCCGTATTTCTCCAGGGACTTAGTGGTCATCGCTCCCGCCTATCGCCTCGAGAACTTTGGCTTCTTAAACATCGCTCCGGGCATGAATACGAGTGCGACACCGAATGCGGCCGTGTGGGGTGAATTAATTTTGCACTTGAATCCGGAGAAAAGAGATTTCAAACTTAACACGGGTCACCTGTAAAAATGTAGGAAAATGACCCCCTTTTGCTGCAGAAAAAATTTTTTGGTCTTCGAATTGGCTGAAATCCATTTGACTAGGTAAAACGAGGGTGGAGAGAGCGCCTATCCACTTTGTTTCTTGAAATTTGCATGCCTAAGTGTTTTTTTGACCTACAATTTCAAACGGCTGTATCTAGCTTCGTTTTTGACCTACCGAGTTCTAGTTTGTATAGATCGACTCGTAATCTTCTTATCTTCAAATGATCCAACTGGGATCACATGCGAAATTTGCATCTTTTGGCTCTTTTCAACGGAAAACTGTTTTTGCGCGTACTTTATGCTAATTATCTCGAAACTTTCCTCTTGGGATCACGAATTTTATCTTTGATAACGATTCCCCATCCATGGACTGAGGTATCCCAGTTTTTCATTAGTCCCAAAACTGGCCAGCAAAAGCTGCACCCAGCAGGTGAAACCTGGACTTCGTCGTTTTTCAGCCAAAAACATTTTCGGTCGAATCTCGCTTTAAAATCATGCAAATCGGAACTTAAAAAAAAGCAAAACATAGCATTTTTCGAGCTTCACAATAATGTCCTAGAAGGTCAAGTTGTCAAAGTGGACCGATTTTGAGATACTTTGATAAATCTGTTTCTTTACTCATTTTGAACTTTACAATTAATAACATTATTTCGCAATACATAAACGTTCAATAAAAACTTTTTTAAACACTTGTCATTAAGATCCAAGTGTCTTGTGCAGTCGATACGCACAAAAAGATAATTCAAATCGATTTTTCAAAATATCTCGAAATCGGTCCACTTTGACAACTTGACCTCCTAGGAGATTATTGTGAAGCTCGAAAAATGCTATGTTTTGCTTTTTTTAAAGTTCCGATTTGCATAATTTTAAAGCGAGATTCGACCGAAAATGTTTTTGGCTGAAAAAAACGACGAAGTCCAGGTATCACCTGCTGGGTGCAGCTTTTGCTGGCCAGTTTTGGGACTAATGCAAAACTGGGATACCTCAGTCCATAGATGGGGAATCGTTATCAAAACTAAAATTCGTGATCCCAAGAGTAAAGTTTCGAGATAATTAGCATAAAGTACGAGCAAAAACAGTTTTCCGTTGAAAAGAGCCAAAAGATGCAAATTTCGCATGTGATCCCAGTTGGATCATTTGAAGATAAGAAGATTACGAATCGATCTATACAAACTAGAACTCGGTAGGTCAAAAACGAAGCTAGATACGGCCGTTTGAAATTGTAGGTCAAAAAATCACTTAGACATGCAAATTTCAAGAAACAAAGTGGATAGGATCTCTCTCCACCCTCGTTTT
>LS592586.1:319863-333856 GCA_900490775.1 Pristionchus maxplancki | reverse complement strand
AAAAATTACAGAAACGGAAAAGCGCGAATAGCGCTAGAGCACCTCCCCATCCCTTGTGGTCAACCAGTGGTTGAGGGAGTGGTCAACCATTGGTCAGAAATCTAGTGGTCAACCAGTGGTTGAGGGAGTGGTCAACCATTGGTTGGCTCAAACTCCGCCCCTTTTTAGTGGTCAACCAGTGGTTGGGAGAAACCAGAGGCCCCCCTTTTCCCTCTCGCCCGATCTCTCCCTCACGCCCGGTGTGCCTTGCGCGCGTGCTTTTCGTAGCATAACTTTTGATAGAGATGAGATATTCACAAACGGTAAAATGTGTGATGTTATTTAGACTCATAGCAACACATTGCGCGCATGAATGTCCCAGTCCACTCATTTCGGCATACCACCTTGCGGTCTCTATATTTATTTATCATTTTTTTCAAAATGAAAAGTCAATTGGTGGCATAACGGTGGCATAACATAACAATCCCAAATTAAAGTAATCAACAGTGCGAAGCAGGCGGGAAGTAGTAAATGATGTTATCGCAGGTGTACGGCCACGAGTCTCTCGATGAGTAAAACTTTCGAGCAGATATTTTAGGAGTTGACGCTTCCGTAGAAGCTTCTGACGAAGAGGCAGAAGAGTCCTGGAAAATATTTTATTCATTTTAAAATCAAAAAAATACAAAAACAAACCTTTTCATCGACCGGTTCCTCCTCACTTTTATCCTGTGAGAACGCTCGCTTCAGTTGGACCGCTACGAACTCGAACATCTTGGGCATTCGAACGATTTGGAGAAGGAAGAAGTGGATAGGGAGGTTTGTTCTGACTGGATTATTAAAACTTTTATATTACCAATACGCCATGTTTTGAGTGAAAAACACACGAGGCTCATCAGTATTCAGTGAAGAAACTTCCGTGTTATACCACGCCAACACGGAAGCGGGAACTGCGTTGGCGTGACGGGAAAACAAGAGGGTTAGCTGAACGTTCGCATAAATTATATTTGAGAAAAAATGAATTTTTCGATATTGAATGAAACAATGTGAACATGAAGTAAATGGCTTGAAAAGAAGTGGCTTGAGATTCAATATTGGCTTTCTTGACAAAAAAAGTATGGAAATTATTCGTTTCAAAAAATGAGAGGCTTGCTCTTAGTAGAATTATGCGAAAAGAAAAGATTCAGTTGGACTACGTCAGGGCTCCATTTTTTCTGTATGTTGGTTATTGATTTCTTTGCCGATTCGGGACATTTGCCTTTTATTCAATACATCAATTATTCGTCATCAGATGTAAACAGGAAAGCGGGTTCGAATGTTCTCCCACTCTTCTGGCGTGAATTCTCTGCGTTTGATCTTATCCGTGTTCTCATTTCCATCGGGTCCTTCCGTCGGCTCATTTGGCTGAATAAAAATTGTTTTCACCAATAAAATAAGAAATCACTCCTCGCCCTTCTCCTTCTACGTTATCTCTAAAGCGCGGTTCATTTACCTATTACGCAACATGTTGTTTAGTTGCCTTTCTATCGAAAATATCGAAAAACCAATATCAAAAAATCCAACCTTGTCAACGTCGTCTTCATTGTTTCCATCTCCTTCGCGTTTTTCCTGGCAGCAGAAAAATCGTCTCAAACACGGCATGAGATTGAAGCAGCACGATGGCATATTTGCGGTTGAGATCTGGAAATTGTAAACCCGAATTTGAGCGAAACACAGAAAAAGAGAACGAATGTTCCTCACCTCGCTAGGTGCCGAGCGAACGTGAATTATGCGGAGTGTGTGAATTCATTCGAGTGGCGATAGCAGATCAGTCAAATAACAAGAGGGGACACTGGCACAGCTTACTCTTGTTCAGGTTCACCATGAATGTTCCTGATAGATAACATCGGTGAAACGGATTTAAAATGAAAGCGAAGGAGAGACATCGATTTCTTGAATCAAATTTTATTTTATTTTAGCGGCTCTCATTTTTTCCTAGTGAAATGAGAGCATCAACTGTGAGAATGTACATATTTGTTACAGCAATGTTTATCCATTCGTTTTATTTTTATTCTGAGAATAAATATTGTGACCCGTGAAAGTACAATCAGAAATATGGTGGGAAGTGGAAAATGACGAGATCTCTCTGGTACTGCCACGCTTCTCGATACGATCGAAGCTGAATATCCTCGGATGTCTCAACCTTCGCTTCCTTCTTTAGCATCTCCACTTTAGTAGCTCTCTGCAACGAATTAAATTATAAAAGTAGATGAAAAAGGCAAACCTTGTGGACAAGTTTCTTCTCTTCTTCCTTTTCCTGTCGGAAAACTCGCTTCAACTTGGCTACGACTTCGTTGACTTTCAGCATTTCTGAAACGCTAGATGGTCTGGAGAAAGAAAAAAGGCAGAGACTTGATGAAGCTAGAATGAAGTGAACGGAGATCTCCTAGAGCTTTTATACTTGGAGTATTCTCCATGGACAGCTCTCTTTCAGTAGTAAACAAGAGCGAAGGCAAATTCTATGATCTGTTAGGGACCATTGAAATCGAAGAGATTCTCTCCCTCAACCCCCGCTTGTCAAGGAACACTGATCGCCGAAAGAGTGTCAGGGCCCCAAAACAATGAGGGTTAGCAGAACGTTCGCATAAATTAGCGATGCGCCACAACAACAAAAAACTTCCTGGTCGCAAGAGCAAAATCCCTTTTTGCTATTCGGCATCTTAAAATTGCTATACGGTACTGATTTGGGAAAAAAAGAAGCTGACAAAAAGGAGGGAAATTCAGCAACTGCTGGAAGTCACAACAACGATTTAATTTGTGCGTTATTCCCAATAACTTATTGGTCACTCGCAACCGTTATCATCGCTCTCTGATTCGATTCCGAAGCCACACAACCATTGCAATTGGCGACTGCCTTCTTGAGGTTAAGAAGCATCTCGTCCTCACCATTATGTGTGTTCCCTTGGAGAAAGGGAGTAAGAAGAATGGACTGGAGTGATATCATGCGTTTATTTGCTGATACATACAAAATTGGTCTATTTACAAGAATAAATGCATACAAGATGAAAGTGTTGCCAAACGGAATTCGATCTCAACGATCTTTTTGTAGCAAAGATCGGCCTATTCGCTCTTAGCAAGCGACTTAGAATAATGAATCCGTATCGAGAGATCGTTTTAATGAATGAGATCAAGTAGATGTTGTAGATCAAAACTGCGGCGAGAAGTGAATGACAACGAGTCCTCGGGAGTACTTCAACGATTCTTTGCACGACGTCAATTCGAAGTCTTCTGCTCGAGGAATCCCCAGTTTAAACGATCGTGGAGCGCGTTTCTGGAATGAAATCGGTAAAAAATGACCGATGGAACAGCTGACAAACCTTGATGGTACATGTCAAGGCTTCCTGCTTCTCCGGACGGAAGAATCTTCTTAGCTTTGATAGCAGCTCCATCAGCTTAGACATGGTTGACTGTGAGTAGGAAGGTGTAGAACTCGAAGGAGTGTTGTTATCGAAGCGGCTCCTCGACGTTTTATACGCCGAGTATTTCCTGGATCAACCTCGCTGTCAGAGGGGTAAACAGCGTCTCACCCACGTAATTTCCTTGATCAGCTGTGGAATACGCGAATTAATGAGGGTTTTGTGCCCCGGCCCACGCTTGTGGGAGAATAATCCTCGGCGGATTTGTGTCGAGGCGACACACAGCGTGGGCTAGGAGAACGTTCGCATATATTGCATTATGGCCGGATAGCCCACGCTGGCTCGACTTCATATATGTCACTCTAATCACGAGAATCACTCTGAACAGAGTTATGGCCTCTCAAAGTTGAATTTTTTCGGCTTTTTACAAGTTTGAAGGCGTATCATGCCTTTACAAATCAACATTTGTAACAAAGCTCGAAGCTGTCTTGTGAGGGACCCTAAGGGCTATCCAAAACCGATCAAAAAAGGTGGGGTCAAAAAATGTGACAAGAACCCCCCGATTTTATTGGATTCTTAGGTGACACACGTGATATTACTTAGGGCCAACGCACGAAATCGTAACACAGAATCGAAAATGATTATCTGAATCGTTGATAATATTTGTGAACAAGATTTTGATTACTTTATTATGTTACAGAAACGAGCGATTTCGCAGATTTGAGCTTGATCACAATCTCTTAGCTGAAAAGTAGTTGCTCGAGCGTCATAGCCCCATCACAAAATATCACGGTGACGGCTAACTGAAGATGATGTTTCGAAAATGTGCTTTGATTGAATGTATCTAGTTTACAGAGAATATGTTTTATCGCATTGTCTGATTCTTTATTCAGCATTAGAAGCGAGATTCAGAAGTGAAATGGGCATGATGCAGGGACGATGCGAGAATTCTCCAGTGCTTTTCGGTCGAATCCGAGACGCTCCTTCTGTGCTTCTTCAATCTCTTGTCTCCCTTGGTAGGATTCTCTTCATGATTCCTGGGTCTGGGACTTTTGAAACATAGATTAAGTAAACAAGCTTACCCTATTTGATTTCTATCGTTGGACTTTGCCTTTCCCTTAACTTGTAGGAAGAATTGTTTCAGCGAAGAAAAGATATTGAGCAGACAGGGTAATAGACACATTTTCTGAAAAATGAATATTTTTCATAAAACGACAATGATGAAAGCAGTAAACGGATACACGATCGCTACAGCTATAGAACGTTGAGCATCGTGTAACATGCAATAACATCCCACTCTTTGTGTATGATCCCATTGAATTGCGAACAGTGAACGAACAAAACGCCCCTCATTCGAACGCGTGGGTTGGAATAATTCACATTGTCGAATGTGTTTCACAAAACGCATTTCTTCCGATTCGAATTTCAAGATTTCGAAACAGAACACGGACGAAACAATTCAAATTTGCAATCTCACAAATTTTTAGCATCTGTTTCGTTAAACGATTGAGTATTGTATTGTCTTGATTAGGGTTGACAATTCAAGGATTCAGTCAAGGCCTTGCGTCTCCTTTTCAAGAGGATGCAAATCGCCTCATTCCTTGTGCAAGGATGAGAGAGACCGGCCATCCTTGCGCAAGGATGGGAATCATTGTGCAAGGATGAGAGGGAGAAAGAGAGAAATAGTGGGTGAAATGAGGAGAGGCGAACCTCATTTCCCTCTCATTCTTCCTCTCGCCGCCTCATCCTTGCAATGATTTGCATCCTTGCGCAAGGATGGCCCGTCTCCCCATCCTTGCGCAAGGATGGGACGGTCAATTTACATCACCCTTCCTTGGACCCTCCTTGAATCCTTGAATTGTCAACCCTAGTCTTGATCAAACATTTTTGGTACTCATTTTGTTGAAGCATTCAGAAACGCGATGGACAAACAATCGTCATTCCTTCTTGATTACATCTCTAGAAAATGTGCTCAGATTGAAATGATGATCATGATCATTCACTTTTATCGCACAAGAATTTAACAAGGTAATCTTTTCTGCCATATTCAGAAATTTGGCGGGCAATAGGCGGCAAAGATGCGTGATTCCTCCCAAGCTTCTCGATCAATTCTCTCTCGCTCCTTCCTTGCAGACTCTTTCTTTTGCATTTTTTCGTGTGCTTCTCTGATGCGTGAGAGTTCCTGCAATAAGTAATTATCAGTAGAACGGAATTGAAGCAAACCTTGTCGAAAGTCTCGTCTCTCTCGGCCTTCTCCTGTTGGAAAAGGCGTTTTACAGAAGAAATCAGATTGAGCACACAGGAGGGCGCACACATTATCTAAAAAGTATTTTTTTCAAAAAATATTACACATCAAGCGTAGTAGAACTGAACACTGTAAAAGAACAGCCACATAAACGAATCGTGATGTTGAGTGTCGTGTATCATTCCATATTTTTCCGAATATCAAACAGTCTATCCGAACAAAACATGTGTGGGCAGAATTAATGCACCACATGGATTTGAAATGTTTTACAATTCCTTATTCATAACTAGATACAACAGTGAATGCCGTCGTTAGGAACAACTTATGAATGAGTCTTTATTCTGACATGTGCGATATTCTGATAGTTGAAGCTTCCGCGATCTGACATTCTTATCAGATTATGTAATATTGTATACATTGTATCGGAGAGAATCCATTCTGCTTGAATGTGCTTTATTCTGTAATTCTGATAATTCTGAGGTGTGAAGACGTGTTAGTTCTTAACCGCGATCTGGCATCTGGCCCCGATGAACCCGGGCAGACACATGCACGAGGCGTCGTTGGCAGTGCCCGAACAGGCTCCATTACCGTTGCAGGCGACGGCGGCGTCGCAGGGAGCAGCGGGTCTCGACTCTGGAATAGCCATCAATTGACGATGTTTTTGTTTTATTATTCCAGAAATCCGTGAATCGCACGAAGCACGCTCTAGAACTAGGTTCTAGCGGTAATCCGAATTAATCTAGTCAACTCACCCACTACTTTTTGAACTTTCAACGAATGAAACACTCCGAAGATCATACTTTTGGAGAATTCAATTAACTAACCGAGCGCTCTTCTCACAAGCACGTTTCTCATGGGGATCTGGCAGCGGGCGCCGAAGTAGCCCTGCTGGCAGAGGCAGGAGGACGAGGAGGCGGAACCGGAGCAGACGCCGTGGCCGTTGCAGGCAGTCGCACTGTCGCACGCAGCCTCTGAGAAATTATTGGGCATCTCAAGACCTTCCAAGACACGAATAAACAAACTCTCAAAAAAAGCCAGTGAAGTGATCGAGAAAAGTGTAACGAATGTGATATAAATAGAGTCAGAGGGAAAAGAGAGCAAAGAAAGGAGAAACGCACCGACAGATCGCTGTGAAATCGCGCCCACTTTGACGGCGCAGCGGGCGCCGACGAAGCCCTGTAAATACAAAATTTAAAGTAGAAATGCGAATATCTAAAAAAATTTAGCGTGCGAAATAATACTATGGTGACAAGTTACCACGGGTATCTTCGATCAAAACGAAATAAAATCATGATATGTACCGCGAAGCAGGTGCAGGTCGAAGCATGGTCCGTGCCGAAGCAGATGCCGTTGCCGTTGCACGCGTCCGCGTTGTTGCACTGGAATGTATTCCCTTTTTACGATTCGAATTTTACAATTGCTAGATGTTGCTCGATTTTACAGCAAAAATAAATGAAGATGCACTAATTTATGCGCGTCTAAATTACGATTGCCAAAATGAAGAATCCGTCTCTTCATTTCCCGTGCTCTCTCGTCGCTTGGACCGGTGAGAGTGCACGCGGAATGAAGAGACAGATTCTTCATTCTGACAACCCTAGTCTAGATACATTGAAATATCATTACCTGCGCCGCGAAAGTCGAAACAACGACGAGCGAAAGAAGGCAGAGGGTGCGCCACATGATGAGGAGTGAGCGAAGGTTAGAAGACGGATTGGCCTTCCTAATCCGCCTTATCATCCCGCTTATATGCGTAGCTTGGGCATGAGAATGGAGCCAGGGTTGTCTCTCTGCTCTCTAGTCTATCAGAAGGGGCTAGAATCATGAGAAATGGAGAGAGTTAGGCAACGATATTGCGAGCTCAGACGATGCTAGAGACAACGATAACAGAAGAGACGATTGCAAAACAGCCTCCGCTCCTAAGGGCCGCGCCCTTCCCTTCAGTCATTGTCATGCTATGACAGTTAGCCGCCGACCAATATGTGTTAGCCTGCCTCCGTTCTCAGTCAAAGATCGAAATATTACTAAGGCTGTTGTCATTAAATGGTGATAAATGTACGTTGAACAGTGATAACAATGTGCAGCACGCTTAGAAATCATCCCTTGACGTCAATAAGAGATCAATCTGTCGCCTCATGATTGAGCTTTCGCTTCGTGCACCCAAAGATCGAAATGAAGGGTCGGGCGAAAACTAGAAGAGTGCGATTAGTGAATGTCGTGTGATCCATGTTACTGGATAATATTGTTGAATGCGTTCGTGCTCATCTGTGCAAACAAGGATTTCGAAGCTCAATCAACAAGTATTTGCCCAGAAGCATCTCGTAATGCGCGTGGGGCAGTGATTGAAGCAAGATCAACAATTTTTAACGGAGATTGTGGAGATTCGAGCAAACGAGATCGCATCACGATCAACTCTTTATCAGCCCACAGGTAGGGCACAGTTCGGACCGGTGAAGCCGATATTGCAGATGCAGACGAAATTCCTCGCCGTGCCAAGGCAGAGACCGTTGTTGGTACACGCCATCATGTTCGTGCACAGGGGTTCTGCAATTGTTGCATTGGCGCACTTTCGGAGGATTAGTCGATGTCTGGGAAAGAGCAGGAGTGCCGATGAATTTTGTTATATTGAGATCAAAATGAGTTGATGTTTATACGAGAAAGTGTTTTATAGAAACGGTAAAACGTAACTTAATTTCGAATAGATGTAAGGTAAAACTGACCAATCTCGCATCGTGCTCCCTGATATCCGATATCACATAGACAGATGGGCGTTGATTTGAATCCAATACAAGCTCCTCGATTAAAGCAGTCGGTGCGGTCGCAGATTTGCTGGAAGGACATAGATTAGGAAATGTTGAATTAGCAAAAGCGTCGTATGCTGTACAAGCTTCATTGCAAGCCCTCCGAATGTTACAGAAGAGGCAAAATTCGATTAATGAATGGACTCACCGCCAATGGACTCAGTTGGGCTTTAGTCGACGCGAGAAGCGCAAAAGACAAGACCGTGGTAAGCATTACGAGAGCCTCACTGCGGTTGATTACGAGGTGGTTTATCTAGTCTCGATGCTCAAGCTGAGTAATCGGAGACCGTTCGTGGGAAAATCATCTCTCTTTTCAGAGTACTCTCTGGCTTCTCTGACCGGCGAGACATGGCGGATAGATGAGAAGGCCGTTCCGTGGTTGTTGACTCAGAGTGACCGCTGTATCCAATGCTAGCCACCGCAGTAGCACGGATAGCGCGAGCCATAAATGGAATGAGCCATTTTCTGTTTATCCTTGACATGAAAAATTGCGAACAACAATGAACGACGACTTTTGATTTTGTGTTCGGTGGTGAAATCACAGTATGTAACTGGAAATTGTGATGCATTAATCTTCGAGCAAATTGAAGAAATAAAGTTCATTCACAATGAATTCTAATAAGGGTTTGTGAACTCCTTGGAATTGTTTGATAACTAAGCAATTACTGCACTTTTTTCTATGCTTTGCGTGAAGAATGGGCTGTAATTATTGTGCTTTTCTAATCCAATTACATCCAGAATACAGCCTTGATAACAGGTGTTCGGAAGAAAAACAATGGTAAGCTCGATTGTTTTGTGGGAATGCATCATCACGTCAACTGATCAGGTGTTAAATGATTCAAATACCGAGAAATCGCGATATTACCACTTCTAAATACGCCTATTTTCTTCCCTGTATGGTCGATAATAAAGCGTTGAACAGACCTTCTCAACACTACTCATTCTCAAGCGTATTCATAGCGCAATCAGAGCCTCATCCGAGAATTCTCCCAAGAGGCCAGAAATCAGTGAGACTCGTTCCTCGGAGATCGAAAAGTGGTCGGCGACTTCCTTCTCGTTTTTTTGACTCATTTGCTGTTCACAAATCAAGCCGATTGATGAACTAAATCCGTCTTTCCGATTATTGCTGTCACATTCTGTTGTAATTATTTATGTGAGAATTCCCAAATCACCATGCACGTATTGTTCAGCATCAACATGGACAACGATCTCTACTTCTGGCTATCGGTCCTCTGGGCTTTTTTGATCGTCATCTGCTTTATCGACAATCTACTCATTGTCTGGGCTATTGTGCAGAACAGGTGTGTTTTAGTGTTGACAAATCGGCACCCCTCTCTCACCATTTTGCCTACTCTCTCGTCTCTGTGACCGGCGAGAGATCATTCTAAACAAGAGAGGAGTGTGCCGAATTGTCATCACTAGTGTGTTTCAATCAGTCTTTCTTGTGTTTGACTCCCGATCGAAACACCTTGTTTTACCCAAAGGGGAATCGGGAAACACGGAAAAGTGGCATTCAGAAATCTACGAGGCCCCTGCTTCATTCTGATCGCCATTTCGTCCTATTCCGATGCGATTCAGGTTTTGATTCGTTATTTCTCTCACTTTTTAACGATTTAACTCCAGGTTTTTGGTCTCGCACCAAAAATCGTTACTTATTTCCAGTTTGGTCTGAAGCCTATGGATGCGCGTACTTGCTTGTACATTGAGGTTGTTTTGATTTAATTTGATTCTGCAAATTGATATTTTTAAGCTCATTCCGCTAACATTCAACGGCATCTCCAACTTCACTGTCATTTCAATTGCGCTGGATCGACTGTTCGCGAGCGTATCTCCTTCGATGTTAGTTCATTTTTTCTCTTCTTTTTTTCTCATTTGATAGCATATTATCCATTTCAGTTATCTAAGAAAGAACATCCCCGCCTATTATGCGGTGCACTTCACGCTAATTGCTGGATACACGGCTCTACAGCTATCGCATTTATTGAGATACTTCGAGGATGGGTAAGTAGCTGTCACGACGAAATAACAGACGAATACAACAACAAACAACAACAACAACAAAAACAAAAACAACTTTTCAGCAAAGTCCACTGCACAATGTCGCCCATCTTCATGGGCTTCGCGCGCGTGCTCTGGTTCCTGCAGGTTCGTCTCTTTCACTCATTTTTTTTCATACATCAATTACGTTTCACTTCCGTATTTTCTAATTATTTCACTTCACAAATCTCTCAGACTATGCTTGTGCACTCTCTCCCTCTCATCGCTCAGAGAGGCGAGAGAGTGTGCAAGATGAAGAGAAATACCTTCCTGCCTTTGAACAACTGAAATCATCTCAGGCGATGCTCACATACGCCGCCTCCGTCGTCATCTACTTCACCGTGGCTATCATCATCAGATTCAGAAGTGAGCCGGCACTTTTCGACAGTTTTTCGATGCAAATGCGCTTTGAAATGCACTTCCTCTATGAATGATCACATCTTTTATGCCACTTCAAACGTAGCAACATTAACATAGACAGGTTATTTTAATAATCACTCTAATCAAGATAAAATAGAGACGGTCGCATTCTCAAGATAACTCAAGAATTTTATTCACGTAATAAAATTTTTCCTACTAATTTCAGCCATCACCCTGAAGGAAACGCGCCTGTTCCGATCTCTGATGTGCATTTTCATCTCCATGTTGTGCGGTGAGCTGACAATCTCAGAACTAATTTCAATTGATCTCAATTCAGTAGAGCTCGCAATACGGGGCGGGTAATTCGGTGTTGCGACGGGTCGCGCGCGCGGTGAATGAAGAATGAGACGACCCGATACCGACCTCAAAAATCGCTGAATTACCCGATACCGGAGCACTTTTAGTATTAATAACTCATCGAAATCGGCATCAAACTTGGCAAAAAATTAACCTTTAGCACAACTTTCTATGCTCTATCGATCAATGTGTAAATCATACCTGAAAAATAATTTCCAATTTTCAAGCGTGGTAGATCAAAACTTAGTGTTTTGAAATGGAACAAAGTTAATTGCGCTTCCCACCATTGGTTGTTACTCATGCAACGTTTTCAGATGATTTGCAGCCTGCTGAGGCGTATTAGCCTACCTATAATGCTTTGAAATGACACTAGCGCAAACCCTCAAGTTATTTTGGCGGTATTGATGGAGATCAACCGAAATCCAGCATTTCCTGTAAATAATCATGATTTTACACACTATCAGCATAGTAAGGAAGTTGCCGTCTAACTAATAACGAGAAATGAAAAGGAAAACCTTTGCAGGGAGCAGGCAAAGATAGACGAACTTGTGAAATTCACGAGCGACCACTCGCTAAACGGGCACGCAGACACAATTATTAGTCTAATTATTAGTCTCACTATGTAAAGTGCGCGTTTGTAAATCGCGAAACGCTCGATTTCTAGCCCTTTTTGGCGCTCCGGTATCGGGTAATTGACACATTTTCACGGGTCGGCCCGTATTACTCTCCCTCTCATTCTTCATTCACGGGGCCCCGTGGTATCGGGTCGTATCGTTTCTCGAGCTCTACAATTCAGGCTACTTCCTGACCTGCTTCCTGGGAGTGCTTTCGGGAGGAGAACTGCGGGTGCGTTAAACCTAATTTCAGTAACCATCGATCAATAAACGCATTCAATTACGCGATTCGATATTGCAGGAAGAACGAGAGCAGCTCACAATGGACATGCTTATTGGCACGCCCATGCTCATCTCGCTCTGTCTCAACTATTTTATCTACTACTTGACCAGGTTGGATATCTTTTGAGTGGAACTTTTCGCAGTGCCTTTACGTCAAGTGAAGAAAATCCGGAATTGTACTTCTAAAGCGGCGACGAGCAAGTCGGCACACCGACGAGCACCATCTAGCGTAGTCGCTTTCGATTGTAAAATCGCATGATGTGGCCAAACCTTTGCCTTTACCACTCCTAAAGTAATATTTTAAAGTCATGAAGTAGTTGTTTATTTCAGCACCGAGCTCCGCAGGACATTCCAATATCAACTTCGGCTGTTTCGTGTTATCGACACCACACATGTCACACCACTCCAGAGCTTCACCTCTACCTCGTCTTCAGCTCCCACAAACAACCGAAATAACAATAACAATGTGTATTCACAGTTGGGGAGTATTAGAAAGAGTAGCGATTCTTGATCATTACACACAGTGAACAATGGATAGAATAAATAATATTTATTGCATGCAACAATTCGAAACAGTGAGCTGGTTAACAATCCTTGTATCCAACCCTGCAGGGCGGATACTCGCACGCGTAGGGAAAGCCAACCTGGCAGTTGCCTGCGCCCCTGCAATTTAGTATTACTACAAGGGACGACAAATCGACACTCGTCTCTCCTCATTTTGCGTACTCTCTCGTCTCTCTGACCTACGAGAGATCATTCTAGACGATAGAGTGCCGAATTGCCATCACTAATCACTGCCAGGTCAAGATGAAGATAGTAACTCACCACGGAAGCGCTGACGTTGTCTTGTCCACATAGGCACACTTGGCCACGGCAGCTGTGCTGGGCTCGTCGGCTCCCCAATTGGTGTAGGGGTCGGTAGACTGAAAACAGGAAGCTTCAATCCACTAACCCAAGACTAAAGATACTAACAATCTGCTGTGTCAGTTAGGAGGCTCTCATGCCATGGGAATAAGGGTAGAGACCGCAGGCTCCGCCCACTTTGTGGGGACGGGAAATCGCATAAAAACTGCGCCGAGGAAGCACACTTCGAGTTCTAAACCGTTTCAGACGAGCAAGGGCGCGTTTTGTAGCTTGTACCGTCCTTCACAAACGACCCGTGGCGCAGCTTGATCGGTCACCTTTGTGAAGGTCAAAAATGATGAAACAAGTGCCCAATTAGAGGAATTGGTGCCTTCTACTGTCCGTACCCGGATGCGCCTCTCGTAATTTATGCTCTCTATTTTTAGAAGACGATCAGAACAAAAAACGCGAAGATCAGAAGTGTTTGAAATTTGTGCTTGCCTTTCAAAGATAGTTGTAGTCCGCGAGTATTTGTTTACAACTTCCGTTGTTTATCAAGACGACTTGCAAAACATTATGCGCCAGACCGAACTTGAGCGTGCGCCCTTCGGCAAGGTAGTCTTGGATCACTACCACTAAGCCACGAGAGCATGCTAGAACCAAGTCTCTGCGTGATACAATATCTCGATAGCTCGAATTAGGCTCCGCCCCCTATGTTGTATCGACGATCTCCCAGTGAGAGGAAATAGTGCACTTTTTAGGTGTAACTTGGTTCAGGGGTAAAATTTTGACAAATGGTAAAAAGCAAGGCCTTATTTAGACTCATTGTGACATTTTACCCACTAAAAGATTATCATATGAGGCCGGTTGCCTAAGAATCGAACAAGGTCTGGTACAGTGATTTTTCGAAAAACTGATAAAAGATGTCCTCAAGGGTGGTGATCATCGTAGCACACTTCATTTTGCAAAATCTCGATTGGTTGGTGCATGCTGCATCAGAACTTTTCGAGCATGAAAATACCTATTTATTCATAACTTTTTAACGGATATTCAGAATGTTACAAAAAAATTATTGTAGCATCATGA
>LS592586.1:301264-312422 GCA_900490775.1 Pristionchus maxplancki | reverse complement strand
TCATGATGCTACAATAATTTTTTTGTAACATTCTGAATATCCGTTAAAAAGTTATGAATAAATAGGTATTTTCATGCTCGAAAA
The DNA here is from genome assembly GCA_900490775.1 of Pristionchus maxplancki. NCBI lineage: Eukaryota > Metazoa > Nematoda > Chromadorea > Rhabditida > Neodiplogasteridae > Pristionchus > Pristionchus maxplancki. The sequence goes on along the minus strand of LS592586.1, from coordinate 312,338 downwards.
GTTCTGATGCAGCATGCACCAACCAATCGAGATTTTGCAAAATGAAGTGTGCTACGATGATCACCACCCTTGAGGACATCTTTTATCAGTTTTTCGAAAAATCACTGTACCAGACTGTACAAGACCTTGTTCGATTCTTAGGCAACCGGCCTCATATCGCTTATTTTGAGAATCACGTTGCGGTCTCTAAATAAGGGGTGTGCAAATATTTCCCGATGTCATTTCGCAATGCTCTCTCGGAGGTCAGAAGGAGAGCATTGTTAAAAGAAAGAGATCGGGAACAATTTGCACACACCTAATGAGAAATTGAAGTCAAAATCGCAGGTGAAGGCCGCTACAAACCTGATCCTCCCACTGCCAGGCGCCATCGTCCGACTTTGAATACCCGATCCAGAAGTAGTCCGACTTTGATGGTGCGATGACTGAAATGAAAGATAACTCAACTGGAAAATAAGGTTCGGATACTCACTTTGCTGCAGGAAATGTGCCTTCGTATCATCATGAATCGTTGCAAGTAGTCCATTGTTGGTTGAGCAGGAACTCTTCGCATTACTGAAGGGAACTCTCGCGTCGGGTGTGGACTTGAAGCAACCGCCTAAAAGTTCAATATTTTTACATCAGAAATCAATAAACCTGTGCTTACCGGAAGCCTTGAGAGCCGGATCGTAGCCTCCATAGGGAGACTTGTCAGACTTGCAGAAGCAGTTTGCTTAAATGATTAAATTACAATTATTAAATTTCTTCCAGTTGAAATGGATTTTGGGTTATAGTCACTAGAGGTCTAAATACAAGCCACCGTCTCGTCATTTCGCACGCTCTCTCGCCCGGTCTACTGGCGAGAGAGCGTGTGAAATGAAGAGACGGTGACTCGTATTTCGAGCTCTACTAGTATCTAGTCACCTTTGCAGAACGCTTGAAACGAGATTGCACTGTTTGTTTTTCCGGAGAAGAAGTAACCATTGGACGCGAGATTCATCAGTTCCGTCTTCTCAAGTTCGCCATCCTTGAGGAAATCTGCAACAGATTTCATTTTCTTAGTCTCTTAGAATTAGGGTTGACTATTCAAGGAATCATTCCTTGAACAACGATTGAGAGAGAGGAGAATCATTGCGCAAGGAAATTCAAGGATCCTTGAATTGTCAACTCTAGTGTAATTTCTGAAAAGCTCATCAAACTCACTATTAACGATGATGACCCCATTCACGTCCTTGAACGCGTTTATTGCACTGACGTAGTTGTTACTGCAATTGAAACGTATGAATCACCCCTTCACTTGCTAACAAGCGAAGGGGTGGTCCCACTCTGACTCGGTACGACTCACTAATCCGAATCCGTCATGTAGTAGATGACTTGTCTCGTCTCAGATCTTGCAGGAGTGCTAGCCACACCGTCCGCAAGCATGTCGAGGGCGGCTTCGAAGGCACTGGAATACATTTATTATTATTTTTTGTTGCCTTTGAAATATTGATAGGCACTCACTACACAATATTTATCTCCCTGAGCCCTTTCTCTACCACGACCTTTCCTTGAAGCTTATCCGCCTTGGTCATGTTGAGATTGTAGAGAACCTGCCGTGTTGATTAATGAATGATTGCTATCACTTATCAAGTCGAAAAGAGACGATAGAGGAGGAGAATCGTGGAAGAGCGGAAGGAGTACTTTTCAAGCAGTTTGCCTACCGTGTCCGCAGTGCCCGCAGCGATCACTCCGATCCTCGTGTAGAATGGAGCTGTAGGATCAGTGACGAGAACGTCGTCGACTCCGTTGCTAATGAGCGACTCGACGAGGGCTGTGGCCTGCATTTGCAATCAATTGACAAGCCCACAAACTCAGCACTCTCAGCACTCAATGCGGACTTGTTGATTTCCCAGAAAGAATAGTTGAGTTTTATTCATTCCTAAAATGAGATTGGCTAACGCAGGATAGACAACCGGGGTAGGGATGTTAGACACTATCGGAGAATTCCACTAATGCCAGTTTGACTTTCCCTTCACAACTGGCCAGCTAGGCGCTCAAGCTTCATCAAGAGCTCTACCTATATCAATCGTACCTTGTCCAACGACTCCTGGCCCATGGCTTCAGAGGTATCCAGAATGGCCACGACGTCCAGCCAGATTCCATCGTACGACCAGCCAATTGGGGAGCCGGATTGATCGATCGAGCAGTCGCAGTAGGGGTCTGAAAAAGCGAAGGTACATCCCGAAATCGAGGTTGGATTTGCGGGAGGACACTGCTAGGCCAGATAACTACAGTCTGGAGTGCCCACTTTCGTTATCAAGTCACAACCAATTCTCTAGCCCCTTTGAGTAGGGCCTTGCTCAGGCGGACCATGTATTGAAGGCACTAGGCCGGATGATAACCGTCGGATGAGAACCGACTGGATGAGAACCGCCAAATTGTGAAAAATCATTTTTGTGGTATTGTGAACATACTGGCAAAGTTCTACAGCCCTATAAAAAAATTTTGGTTCTCATCCAGTCGGTTCTCATCCGACGGTTATCATCCGGCCTAGTGCCGTATTGAAAATATCCCAAACGAGACAAAATTGAGTTTACCTTTATTCGTAGGCGCGTCTGTGGGCGCAGTGGAGGGCGCTGAAAGAAGTTCATTCTTTTCTCGATTTAGTTTTCGCGATACCTCCGCTGTCAATGGAAATCTCAACGATGATGTTGTCCTGACTGCTCCAGATCTCGGAGGGTTGCTTCCAATTTGGTGCGTAGTGAACCTAAAGATTCCGCGATTTATATTTAATTCCGAGTTAAATCAGATACCTCAAAGAACGAGGTGGTAAACGTCTCCGTGTGCGTGCCATTGTAGAAACTGAATGTATGGCTATTCCCAAGTTGATTTCATAAATCTCACTTATTCTCGGGCCCTCCCCAAGTCTTCTGGAGCACAATGGATCCTGGATTGGCGGGGTCGAAATTGAGGTGCATCTCAACAGTCACGTCGTGGGTCTCCCTGGAATATTCGACACTCCTGTACTTTCCCGAGCATCGTTTCTACCTAATCGACCCCTATCGTCGCTTTCATTTTCACCCAATTGCACGGGTAAGTGCAGGAGCGCCCTCTGTTCGGGTATGATTCAAATCGCATTAATGTTGCTGCCTTAGAACAGCTCTTTGATTTCTTTACGACACGCATTCCGAATAAAATGTAAAAGCCACTTACCATTCCCCGATGAGGACGAATGCTCCCTTGTCGCTGCCCTCCATGTTCTGCAGATCGTCACTTCGACCACTGCTGAGAATGACGATGCGGTCGCCAGGCAGGACCATCGTTACTGCAAGCAACCTAATCCATGGGCCTTCTCTTCATAGAATTCCGAATTGGCATTTTTATGAGAGGTATTTCAAAAGTTTTGACGAATAAGACGGAATTGTCCCAAAATTATCTCACAGGCATCCAACTCGAGCAGACTCGAGCACTCCATCGTTATCTCCACCGAAGGATCCGCGTCGATTGTGATGACGTTGTCGAACGAGAAGAGCCACTCGGGGAGGTTGTTGCAACTGGAAAAGGCATTCAATGGCAATACAATACGCACATGAGTATGTAATATCACCGTAACAGTATGGATACAGGTGGGGGTTGAACCAGCATTACAAACATGACTTACGTCCACGACTTCATCACGTATCGATCCTCCTCCTCGCCCACTCCTGCTCCCGTGGCGACGGTGACGGCGCCATCTCCAATGCATCTCCTCATGTGCACCCACATGCCCGCCTGAGGCACGACGAGCACACGTTTGTTGGCGATGCGGAAGCGTTGTTCCTGGCATTTTCAGTGGTGAAACTGTTTCTCTCAAATGATAACATTGGCTGCAAAGCAACATTCATGAAATGTGGCATCTTTGAGCTCAGTTTAAAGTTGTGAAATTCGTTCGGGAGTTGAGAGATGCGAACAAGAAAGGTAACGGATCAAACCTGTTTCATCGGTCTCACGAATGTTGGCAAGTCGCTGGTCAGAATAAGTGTGAACTCCTGCGTGCAGTCGAGAACGACACCGGCTGAATATTCGCAGTCTTTGCCAAAGTATAGATCACGAATCACCATGATTCAATCAAATTGTCCTATGCATTTTCGAAAATGGGTATGGGGGAGAATGGGGTTTTCGAGTTCTCTCACCATCAGCGAAGACATCCCACGGATGCTCCATCCGCACATTCTCGATGCAGCTACCGCCGCCCGTGGCGATGTCGTGGAAACTGACATTTATTGATATTTGATCTTCTCACTATTTCGAAATTAACAAAAATAGCTTACCTGGTGTAGAACTTGTCGACTTGCGCGTACACCTTCTCGAGCTGGTTCCAATTGGAGAACTGCAATTGTAATACAGATATTGACTATTCAATTGTACACTTGTGGAGTTCCTCGGCAAAATAGTTAGTTTCAGTCCTTCTTGAAATGGGACTGGCTAATGCAATGGTTGGTGGTAGTGGATGGATTTACTAAAGCCACTCTTCCGTGGTATCTAGTATTAGATATTGCATTCAAAAAGGTCAAGCAAGTAACCTACGCCTTCTTGCGTGACGACGCAAGCGTATCGAGTGTTCTGCGTGAAGGATGTGTTAATGAGCTGAAAAATCCAATTATGAAGGAAACGAATAGCAAAGGTAAAATAGATGAAATGCTAACCCTGTATCGAACTTCCTCACATGAGTAGACTGAGGCATCGATTCCGCGAGTAATGAAGACCAATACGAGCAGCGAAAATAACTGTTTCAGGTAGCACATGCTGCTGGAAAATATAATATTCCTGGACATCTAGAAAATTCAGAGAAAGACTGGTATGCATCCAGCTCTCTGCAGCCATTTATATGCCGCCTGCTTTATCTCTCTCTCAAATGATCTCAGATGATGCCTGAGATGACCATCAATGATTGCCGCTCTTCTCTCGGACTATGGACTCTTTTTGATAGCGATCTTTTGATCTCTGGTGATAAGAAGTGGGGATCAGTGGCGATCATATTTTTTATCATATTCATGCAGAGAAATAGACACATTTCTGCTGGATTTCGTCATCATCCATCATATATTCTCTTCATTTGTACCGTTTCGTGAGAATGAGTAATGATCTTTGTCTCAAGAGAAGGAACACACAGAAAGGAGTAGTAGGGCTTCTTTCCTCCTTCAAGCTTGCGAAACAAGGTAATGAAGGGCACGAACACTCATGGAGAACAATCAACAGTAGTAGGGATGAATCCTCCTTCTTTCAGCTGTTCGATTCCCCTCTCTCCCTCTTTCTGCGAACAGTTGCCCATGACAACGGAGCAACGGGACGGGCCTAGTCCCTCCGTTCGCTTGCTATAGTCAAGAGAGGAGAGCCTCTCGCCATCTTTCTGTTCTTTCGCTGTCTACTTTTTCGCGTTTTTTCAATTCATATTTACTATGTGACATTACAGTTGCCTGCACCAACTCACCCACTCGAAGCAACGAACAACTAAAGAATGTAGCTGACTATTCCTTGGATATCCATCAAAGTAGAATAGAATGCGGAACATCAGGACTGCATAGAGAAGAGTCCACCTCACTTCATCATCGACCTCCCGCAAAGAGCGACGCCACTGTGATCTCAAGACTGAGTGATGAATATGTCTATTAATTTCATATACGAATTCGCGATTCAATCATCATCACAACTCGATCAAACTTTGAAGAATAAATATGTTTACAACTCTCAGTTCGCGTGTATTGTCTGCATGAACAATTTATCCAACATCAACGATTCTTCATTGAAGTGAAAAGTGCGAATTATTACAACAGTTCACTAAAAGGATCCGTCACATAATTAACCTCAGCCCTACGTCCCTTCTGCTTTTCTACCAATTGTCCTGAGTTCCTTTATCTGCACATCATATTTCATTTCCAGTTCACGAACTCACTTTCTAGACAACAGGAAAAGATCTCACCGTTCTCTTCGCGTCCTCATTCTGCCTCTGCATTTCCTGATTCTCATTGTCCAGCTTGATTACCATCTTTAATTTGTTAACTGTGAATGAAAGTGTAAAATCGTATTAACCTGAACCAACTGATTGTTGCTCTTCTCAGCCTTTTCCTGCTCCTTTTCTGTAGCTTCGCATCTAGTTCGAAGAGTGGACATCTGAAAGTAACATTAATGACAAACATGTTGAAAAAGTCAGCGAAAACCTGGTCAGCAAAACGATTCCGTTCCTCTGTTGCAGTTTGTGCTGCGGTAGCGGCTTCATTTATCCTCTGAAATATACTTCAGTGAAGTTCATTCATGGTGAAATGCGAAGGCTCCTCACATTAGTGATTATTTCCTTCTCCTTCTCCAATTGAGCCACGAGTTCCTCAGCGTCCTCCATTTCCTGCAAAACATTTTTGTTTTTTTGCTACTCAGGTTTTTTTACCATTTTCAATACAGCATTGCTCTCCATGAGGCTTTTCAGATTCTTGATAGCTGTCCGTTAAGCCTTTCTATCTGGAAATCAACGGAAAGACTTTAAAAAAGATATGCAGGACAAACCTTTTTGCACCCATGCAAATACCTCCCCCGCTCCCGCTGCAGTTGTCCTGCATCAAACTCGATTTTTTCGAAGTTGTCGTTTGCCTGAACAGCAATTATCAGATTCGGATTTGGATTGGAAGCTGATAAGTTACCTTCTGCAATTCATCCCTCAGTCTCGTCACGTTGGCCTCATGTTTAGCCTGCAATTTTATTTAGAGTTTCAAGCGCTTTATCAAGCTCGGCAAGCGACTCTCTGTTCTCTGCGATCATTCACAGAGAGATGCGCGTGTCGCATTGTCCACATTGATACTCACTCTCTCAATCTGCTCCCTGGCGACGGCTTCACATTGCCATCTCACAGTCGGGCCGCGCTTGCGCTTAGGTAGAGTGGGCTGAAGTGTTTAACCTTATGTTTCAAGGGGAGGGGAATATTTCCATGAAATGAGAACCATTGTAAGCTGGCAGTGTGCGTTAAAGGGGTATAGGCACGAATATCTGGCTAACTGAGCTCTCGACGTGAGAGGATGGGTCGTTGTTACCCGATTACACTTTTGAAACTCCCAGACTATCACTTTGAGTTCAAACCGAGATATGATCAATTGGCTGTGTGCCAAATGACCCTGCGGTGCAGGCAACGAGCGAGAGAGCGTGCGAAATGGAGAGAGCGCGCCCAATATACCCTCTGGCTAAGATGGCTCTCTCTCGCTTCGTGCCTGCCCCCCTTTAAACCGAAGACACAAAAGAGGCACTTTCAAATTGAAATATAAGCTTGAATAATTACAGTCACCGCATCATCACATACCAAGTCATAGGGTGGGGAAGGAACAATGGGCGCCGATAGCTGCGATGCCTGCTGCATGAGCTGCTGCTGGCGATCCAGAGTGACTGCGTGTTGTTGTTGTTGCGGCTGTTGTTGATGATGTTGTTGTTTTTGTTGCTGTTGTTGTTGTTGTTGTTGATGCTGCTGTAGCAGAACCTTCTGATGTGCTTGCTGGATATACTGAAATTCCACTTCATTGACTGATCAGACTATTTGTTTTGATCACTCACAAAGCAGTTCATCAGCAGTTCATCTGGGAAGGGTAGAATAATATCGGGTTTCTGTATGAAATGATCATGAAAAGAAAGACGAGTCTCGACAGAAAACTTCTCACATGGATGTCTGAAGATGAGACAAAGACAGGGGAAGGGAGAAGAAAGGTAGAGTTGGGGAACTGAGTTAGCAGCATTAATCCATTCAAACGACAGCACGCACCATATTCTGGTTCAGATCCATTTTCCTCTACGAACCGTATAGAAGTTCAACGGGAGAGACGGAAAGGTGCCAACGCTCAGCCCAGGTATATAGAAGAATCGAACTAAAGCCGCGATATACCACGCATGAATAAATGCTGAATGACAATTTATATTGTGTGCAGAGGGGCGAAATGGCTCTTCATCTGGGAGGAAGCACTTTGCAGAGAATTACAAGTGTCATTTTGCAGGATGCGCTCCTTGCGAGAGGAAGGATTAAGCTAAACACATTTCATCCCGTGTTGATTTTTTGAATCCAACGATGATTGAACTGTAAAATTATGCACAGAGCTTTTATCGTGGTACATTATGATTGCATGGAATATGGAGCGAAACAAAGAGTGATTAGCACAGTTTCACTGCTTCTCTCAAGTGAGGGTCTGGTTGAGTTTCATAGGCTGGATGAATCCGTCCCCATCCTGGTCGAGAGCATCAGTCTCTGCAATATGCTCGTTTTTAATGAAACTCGAGATTTTTGCTACAATCATTCAAAATTGAAACTTGCCTTCCGTGATGAATCTCTTGCCTCTGTTGCGGATTCTTGGCTGCCATTTAGGGCAGCACTGCAAATGTAGCAACTTCGAACACATTTTTCTCATTGAACGTACGTTTTTAATCCTGGGCATGCGCGTGCAGCATCGGAAGTGCATGCTCTTGCTGGCAGCCAATGAGGCGACGAGCGTGAAGAGAACCAAGAAGAGGAGGATCTTCATCGTGAACGAGAGGTGCATCGCAATCGAAATCTGCATTTTTATCCGCTTCTCTCCCCCTTCTCCGCCTCTTCGCTTGACTCATTCCTCAAATGGCATGACGTAACTAGGAACTCACTTGCTGTTCACGATTGAAATCCTTCCGAACCGATTAATAGCAAAATTTCAGTTTCACTCAAGAGCTTCAATTGAGCCTCACAGACATTATTATATGATCCATCCACGATAACTCAGTAGTTTCAAGAAACCTCCATCCTTGATATCATGATATGCTTTGTCTCGTTTCATCTCCGCCCTGCCACCGCTTATGATGTGTCTGTGATTTCCTTTTTCCTTCCCCTTCTTTCCTCCCCCGAAAGGAATGCTTGCTCTGCTATGGCCAAGCTTCTGTGTCGACAAAGTGATGGAAAACCGTTAAGTGTTGAAAAAATGCAATAACTATGATTTTTATGAACACATCAAATTGGAAGCAAAGCAATGAATTATTAGCGCAGTTCCGTGTGTTTCTCTCAAGCGAGAGACTCGTCAAATTCGGCTGGCTGAATGAATCCATTCCCGTCCTTGTCCGTTTTTGCGAACCTGAATTGATTCACCCTCAAATTTGAAATGCACAAGAACAAATTCTACTTATTTTTCATGATGACGTCAAAAAAATCTCAGTTATTGTAAATAATTGACTGTTTAATTGAATTTGTATCACTCACCAGTCACTCGCTTCTCGCTTGACTCTGCCCGATGCAGTCGCGTTGGCCAAGAACTCTCTTCCCTCCTCCTTCGAGATCAATCCGTCTCCATTGGCATCGATGGAGGTGAAATATTGCTGAGCGCCAGAAAGACCTTCAATAATTATGATTGTTGATCGATTAAGAATAAGAAGTTGTTCCATTTCGGTAGAGCCAAGGAAAAATTTATTATTATAAATGTTAATAATAATAAAGTATTATAATAAATGTAGTGGCTGACCTTCCGAGACGGATCTCTTGTAATTACTATCAGGACATCTGTCGTCGCAGTTGCAGCAGACCCAGTCGCAACCCCAATGGTCCTTGCACTGCAAATTCACAAGTTATGGCATGTTTACGCTCCGATCTAGCATGTAATGGTCCAAGAAAGTGTCCAAAAAATCGAACGCATTTTTATTTCGACTAGATTGGGTCCTCCAGTCTTTTAATCGGCGCGCAGTAGCGATTGGTTAAAGAAGGAGAAATATGAATATCTTCGTAACTAATCTAACAACCCAGTGTTGTTACTATTGATAAGCCGAATAAAAGTCGTGAAGCTCTCATGTTGATATCTCATCTCTGAACTGAGTTATGGCGAGTTGGCTGCGTGCCAAATCACCCTGATCCCAGGCAACAGGCGCGAGAGCGTGCGAAATGAAGAGAGCGCGGATATACCTTCTGGCATAGTTGCCGTTTCGCATCCCTCCTTCTTTAATACATAAATGAGCTCACCAATTCCCACGCATGCGCAGACTGAAGGCAGCACTTCTGCTCGGTGGAAACGACCAGCGAATAAAGAACCAAGATGGAGAAGAGCTTCATGATGAAGGAGTGATGCTATCACAATTGAAATTGGCGTTTTAATAGTGTTCTCCGCCTCTTCACTTGAGTCATTTCACATATCGATGTGACTAATCATGTAAGATTCCAGCATCTGAATGATTCAAAAGTGAAATCACTTCTCCCAAATTTCCAGCCACGACATCGATAACTCCAAATCGAAGAGAATGTAAAATTTTGGTCATGCCATACCACAGCGTTCTGACCCCCTTTGTTCTCTCCAGATAAGGGTGAACAAGGGTATTAATTTTTGAATTTACCCGCTTTACCGTATTCGAACTGCAAATCACTTTTGCAATTTGAGGTATCTCTGAAACATATCGCGAATACGCCAACGCGGGAAAATTCAAAAAATAATCCCCTTGTTCAGAATGAGGATAGCGATATGTTTCAGCAACCTGTCAAGTTTCGAGTTTGCAGTTCGATATGTAAAACGACCCCCCCCCCTTGTCTGTAGGGGCAGAATGCTGTGATACCCGACAGAATCTGTTGGATTTGCCGGCCTAATACAGCCACCAGAGACCGAGATTATATAACGGATGCTCGGTCTTCCGATCCAAATATACGATCAAATGGGCATCTAGCCCACTTTGCCCTCTGGCTACCTTCCCGTCCACTTTCAAACGCAGCAAAGAGACCGGCTTCCGACTTGCACTTTTTGACCCTCCTTTCCGATCAGGTTCCCCCATTCCGGCGGTAACCGATCTCACACGGCTCCGATCGCTTCAAACGATTCCCTTCTATTCACTCTCTTACCTTTCTTTATCCTCTCCCTACTATTATCACGCGTCTTCTGAGAGATTGCAGGACCCCTCGGAACTAGGAGCCCCAAGTTTGACCGATTTCCATGAAATTTTTATGGTGAAGTACTATGGGAGAAAGAAAAACTTTAGCGCTTTCCGTTTGTCCCAAAACCGGCTTTTAGGTATTTTCCGGTTCTAGAACCGGCTCTACCATATCTCAGCTCTCCGATGTGCTAGAAGGTCGCGCATAAGCTCAAAAAATCCGCAAAATTATTCTGAACAACTTTGC
>LS592586.1:266362-285242 GCA_900490775.1 Pristionchus maxplancki | reverse complement strand
GAATAAAATAATTGTTCTTTTATTGCATTTCGTTCATCAGACAAGTATCAGACACGCATGCAAAAGCTGCCTCTCAGCTGCCAGTGTATGCCTCTCGTTCTCATTCACTATGGTGAGAGATGTGGAAGGGTAAATGGAGAAGTGAAAAGAAAGCAGAGGGAAATCCCTATAGGACCAGCAAGCGACGGCTACGACCATTCATTCTGAGGTGAGACACGTTCGAAAACGTGAATAAGTGCAAACACTTCATTACGCCGGGTTGTTTTTAGTCAGGCGCTCCGGCTGGATTGGCAGATCTCTTTTCGTGACTCACTGTACGAAATGTAGCCATTGGAAACGAATGCGAGAGGAAGAGATGAGGGAAGGCTGAGGGCCTTCACTTTTCCGTTTTTCCTCCACTGTCGTTGCTGTGCTTCTTACTTATACAATTGAAATCTTGTATATCTTTGCAGTTGTCTACACCAACTTGAATCCATCGCTGCGGATGAGAATACACCAATTATCTAAGAATCGCACTCAATGGTAATCTATGTAACTATTTTCTCTCTCATAATTTCATTTGCAGATTACATCTACGCTCGCGTTCGCGGTAGCATTCGTAGTCTCAGTCTTAGTCTATGTAAGCTCGAGACTGCACCGTCTCAATCAAGGAATAACTCGCTGACTGAAGCTATGGTTGATTCGCCAAAACTTTCGAAGTCGATGCTCCGGAAGACAACCACGTCGTCGCTTCTCCCTCTACCACTCTCGCAACGACTGGATCATCCACTATCGACAGAGTGAAAGGATCTTTTTTTATAGAGAATAAAGTTTTATCTCCTGTTGCACTTCATTTCGTTCATCAGACAACGTATCAGACAATCAGATAGAAGCAAGTGGCCCAATGAATGGCTCTCGCTCTCATTCACTACGGTGAGAGATGGGGGAGGGAGCAACTGGTAAAGTGGAGAGAACATAGAGGGAACTCTCTATAGGACAAGCAAGCGACGGCTACGACCACTCTTTCTAGGAAGAGACGTCTGAGGAAACGTGAATAAGTGCGAACACTTCATTACGCTTATTTGTTTTAGTCAGTCGCTCGGGCTGGATTGGCAGATCTCTTTTCCTTACTCACTGTACGAAATGTAGCCATTGGAAACAAATGCGAGATGGGGGAAGAGATGAGGGAAGGCTGAGGGCCTTCACCTTCTTACGTTTTCTTTCCGCCATTGTTGCGCTTTTTTCTTGTGCATTTGAAATCTATCTAATATACTTTCCAGTTGCCTACACCAACTTGAATACCTTCACTGCGGATGAGAATTTCGAAAAAAATCCGCTTCAAAGTCTTCAATTCAATGGTAGGGTAATCCACGTTCTTTCCGACGTTCCATTATTACACTCCATTATTATATTTCAGATATCAAGCCAGTAATATCACATCGGTCCAGTGCTATGTAGTCTTCAAATCGTATCGACACAACGACTGACTATCCAACAATCTGAATGACTATCCTTCCAACATTCGAGATCGATGAAGCACAAGACTCCACGTCGTCGCTTCTCTCGCTTCTACTATCAACATGGGGTTGTTCATCCACATCCACCGAAAGAACTCGACCTGTTGTTATATAGAGAATAAATTTATCTTCTATTCCACTTCACCTCGATTCGACACATCTGACAATCGGGCAGAAACTAGTGACTCAGTGTGTGCCTCTCACTGCCATTCACTATGGTGACGGATGACAGATGGGAAAAAGGAAGGAAGGGAGTACATGAAGGGGGGAGAAGGCAGAGGAAAATCCCTGCAGGGCCAGCGAGCGAAGACAACTTCATTAGTACTGGGAAAAGACCGTCTGAGAGAAAATTAAACACATTTATTACTTTTTTGCAAAATGTAAGATGAAACAGCGTTTCTTCAGCAAGCCTTAAGCAAGCAATTTTCATCCAATGACTTGGAACATGAGTCGCATGGCCGTGACGAGAGGCATCTCGAGTCCTTGGAATCCCCAGTATCGTCCGAAGTCCTCCCTATCGAATCTTCTTTTCCTACCGATAATCGACCTGATTACTTCCATCTTTGTCTGTCTTCCGCTCTTGAGGTCGGTGATTCGCTCCATCGTTCGAATGCACGTTTCTCGCTCTAGATTGTTCTTCGACTCGGTGGAGAGGGCGTGGTAGGCGTCGACGAGCTGTCATGAGTATTTAATTTTTATATTTTATTTAATTATTTATTTTATTTAATAGTTTTTCCGGGTTCCACAGCTCAAATAGGACAATTGGCAGATAAATCACTTCATTACTTGAATGATTCAAAGTTAGTCCTCCATTAACTCACCATTGAAAGCTGCTCTCTAATCAGCGAATGTCGTTCGCGTTCCTTGGCAATGGCAGTGAGCGTCTCTCTTCCGTTCACATAACCGTAGCCATACAGAGTTTCGTGTGCAGCTACTTTCACCTGAAAATTATTAATTGAAGCAAACGATAAGCCTCAAATAATCTCACCTTCCTCAGGAACGCATATGTCTCGTTGTCGACCGATGCTCTTACTCTTTCAAACGCCGGCTCGAATCCGATGAGAGCCTCATAGAACTTGGGAGTCTTGGCCTTTAGTTCGGGCGCCATCTTAAACGGGATTTGATTAGGATTTCACCAATGATCTGACTCTCTAGCTTCTTTGGCTGACGAGACATGAAACAATCGTGATTCGAAAACATTGCTAGCTTTTTCTGACCTCAAGAATGTTCTCGAATCGGAGAATGTCGCAGTTGGCGCGCAGCTCCTTCAATCCTGGGAACGCTTTGACGATTACGTCGTCATCTGAAGAATATTCTCAAATTTGAGTCACATTCCGGGCTTCTCAGTGCTCAACCTGTGAAACTCATGGAGGAGCGTATAATTTCGTCACTGTCCTCACAAGCGGTACAACATAATATTACCTCCTGGAGGCCTATTGCCCGACGTCAGGAAATATACAATGAAATACTCACACGCGAGACAAGTCTGAAGGTGCTGCTCGGGCGTGACGCCGAGAATTTCCGCCTCCTCGACGAGTATTGCAATAGACTGAAAAATATTGCCTTCTTCTTGATTTCTGCTGTCGTAACTGATCTGCCTCGCTCATTTTCTAGTACTCTCGCGTCCTCATTTCGTACTTCTACTATCGTAACTATCGTTTCCTAATGCTCTCTAATCTTCATCTCAATTTCAACTATCTAACGTATGTCTCTCTCATTAGGCGAAGCCCTCGTCTACATTTCGATTTCTATTGCGTGGTTTCATCTCGAGTTCTACTCCCCGAGCCTCTACCTCTCTCCTTTGTCCGCTGTCTCGATTCTAGAATGGACAAGAAGAAAGTACCGCATTGGCGTTGTTGTCTGGGAGGAAGATTCGAGTCAGATTGTACTTCTCCGAGAGCCGAGCGAACTCTTCGTTGGGCAGTGGAGCGCCAGCAGCGCCTACCACGAAGAGTGAGACAAGAATGAGACGGCGCATCTGCAAAATAGTACATCACAAAGGAACATGACCAAGGACAACAATGGTACACGATGAGTTTCCTTGGCATCTACAGCAAAGTTCCTTTCTCACTTTTTCCTCTCGCCTGTTCCTACTTGCAGCTGCTCTCTCTCAACCCTCTCCGATTCTTTCTCTACACGTTTCCTCTCCCTGTCCATCGCACGCCGCTCGGCAGCCGCTGACCACTCTCTAACCACCGTCCTACAGACTCTCGCTTGCTTACACTCGCGCCGTAAACAACCCCGCAGCGCGCGCTTATTCCCCGCCAGTGGAGGCTATCCAGACACTTCTCACCCCTCCTCTCCCCTCTCAGCATTCCTCAAGTCTCTCTCGCTTGTCGATATGGTTCCTCTCTTTCTCTGTCGACAACTTTTCTCATTCTCAGCCCGGGCGACGACTCCTCTCGCTCTGAGTAGAGAGAGAGCGCGCCCCTCTCGGCAAGGGAAAAGAGTTTTTGCGCGTTCTTCTCGTTCTCTTTTCTATCACCGCTTCGCGCCTTATTCCCTACTTGTTTGCTCGTTCCCTTGCTACCCTTGTCTGTTAATAATCTGTCAATCAAGCAATCAATCAATAAATGCCCGTTATCTTTCAGCAATGGGCGATCCGCAGGCGTCCCTGTGGAAAATCGAGCAGTTTCGACAAGGAAAGGAGGGAAAGGGACGAGAGGGGAGGGAGGAAGAGAGGGGTGCGCCGTTTACTCGATACTTCACTTCACTAAAAGTTGATTTTCTCGAACGTGGCATGCGGAAATGGGCTGAACTTTCAGATTCTGAATATAATATTCAGAATATTTACCAGAGACTATCTGAGAGAATTGAGATACTTTCTTCAGGGTCCGTACAGCGATTTTTTAACCTATGCTCAAAAAATGTCCCTAGGGGTTCTTTTTCACGTAGAGTTCGAATATCGACCTTAGGAAGCCGAATCTCTAACCCCCCATTCCCTGTGGCACACTCCACCCTACCAGGGGGTAAGTGCAATTTCACGAAGGGCGCTCCAAACCCCTACAAATTATATATCATCTTGTAGATCTCGACGAGACAAACATTTTTTGTGAAGAAAGTGAAGGCCTATCTCTTCTGTGAAAAAAAATATTTTGGTCGAAAGTTTTATTTTGTACGTCGTGAAAAATTTTTGGCCGCCGTGTAAAAATATTATTTTTCCATTCGATGCGCAATGCATTTTTACCCCTTAGTGCAAAAATAGAGCCGGATTGATTTTGCCCATTGTTGTTTCATAGGCCAAAGAATGGGCGCAACCTCGATTTTCGACTATTTTTCTGTTTTTTGAAATCGAATTTCTGAAGTAGTTGGAGATCGGGAGTCAAATTTTCAACATAAATCAACTAATATGAACCAAAACAATAATTAATGAGGTTTAGAAGGAAATCGGAGAAATTTTTTTTGTTTGAAAATTTTCAAATTTTGTGAAATTTTCGTTGGAAATTTTTTATCCCCAATTTTCTTCTAAACCTCATAAATTATTGTTTTGGTTCATATTAGTTGATGTATGTTGAAAATTTGACTCCTGATCTCCAACTACTTGAGAAATTAGATTTCAAAAAAACAGAAAAATGGTCGAAAATCGAGGTTGCGCCCATTCTTTGGCCTATGAAACAACAATGGGTAAAATCAATCCGGCTCAATTTTTGCACTAAGGGGTTAAAATGCATTGCGAATCGAATGGAAAAATAATATTTTTACACGGCGGCCAAAAATTTTTCACGACGTACAAAATAAAACTTTCGACCAAAATATTTTTTTTCACAGAAAAGATAGGCCTTCATTTTCTTCACAAAAAATGTTTGTCTCGTCGAGATCTACAAGATGATATATAATTTGTAGGGGTTTGGAGCGCCATTCGCGAAATTGCATTTACCCCCTGGTAGGGTGGAGTGTGCCACAGGGAATGGGGGGTTAGAGATACGGCTTCCTAAGGTCGATTTTCGAACTCTACGTGAAAAAGCACTCCTGGGGACATTTTTTGAGCATAGGTTAAAAAATCGTTGTACGGCCCTTTCTAAATTCTCTCGGATAGTCTCTGTTACGTCATTCCGGTCCGATCTATGTTACTTGCTAAACCTGCACGGGCCTGGTGCAAAACTTGTAATTTTAAAAATTATTAAAATAATACATAAAAAATGAAGTGAACAGGCGTGATCACAATCAAATTCTTCACCGGTACACATTTTTGCTTAATTTTGGCGATCTCGTGGACGGAGAAATTCCACAAAAACCGTTTTCGACTTGACATCTTCTGGCGCCAACGGAGGCTCAATATTGAAAATGAGTCGTCATCAGCACCCTCGAGAACCTCAAAGCCCGGAGTTTCAGGGAATCGGCCTTTTTGAGCTGTGCTAGACCCAGGCGGATCTGATCGATTCTCTCGCATACGGCCTCATATGTGCCAATAAATGCCGTTTTGATTGAGTTATTGTTCTAAATTTTGCTCAATTTTCAGGCATCCCATGACATTATTCTCTGCGTATCAACAATATGTAATTAGTTGCAATGCAAATAAAGTTGTTAAAAAGTTGCTGTTTCGCGAGAGGAGAGACGAATCCAGAAGAAAACTAGGAGCTGGAACACATTCCACCAGATACAAGTTGAACGAATAAACAATCTAACTTTGTAACAAAATATTGAGAATAATTTATTACTCTATTTTGTCTTTTATGTTGCACGCTGCTCGTTTCTCCATCTACAGCACTTCCATGACTCGCGTGGGAACATTCGGCCATATAAATCATCCGCATCTCTCTCTTTGCCTCATTCAACGATGCTTCCTTTCGCTTTTCTTTACATTTTTATAAATAACTAAACAACTTTCTCGATGTTTCTCCTCCTCCTCCTTCTTCCTCTCCTGGCAGCTGAGCCCCTCTCATCTCCCGATACGCGCAACATCTGCAAAGGCAAGGAGGAGTGGAAGCCGTTCGTGAGTTTTACTTCCCGCTGGTTGGATTGCAGGTTCGGTATTGGTATTGCTGCACCCCCCCCCCTCCCGGTAATGTGAGGGAGGGGGAAGCGGATGCGGCAATCCCGATAACGATACCGAACCTACCCTTGAATGCCCGATACTCCATAATTCAGTCTCGATTCCAGAGAGATGGCAACTTCTACAAGCGTTGTTCATTTGGCGAATTGGGCATGACGAGTGTTCAAGTGAGCTTTTTTGTTGAAATGGATAACTGCAAACCATCGCATCAGCAATCGAACGAGAATCCATTGTAGTTAAGGAATCAGTGAAACATATTGTATTTTCACTAAGTTGACTTGAATGAAGATAAAGTCGAAGTTTTAACAATTCAAGTTCGCAAATCTCAGATCGTCGGTTGCCGCTCGGTCTCCAACGACATGATGGTGCCAGAATACAAGCAGAGAAAGGTTGTTGTTTTTAATTTTAAAATTAATAATATAAAATTAATTGAGATTGAAAACGGTCTCATCATCGAGAGTTGCACCAAAGTCGGCAATGAAGTAATCTATGATGTGGAAATGGTCAAGAAGGTGGTTTATCGCCTTTTTTAGCTTCAGATTAGCCTATTTTTTGCAGACAACGGATTTCACAACTGCTTCCCCGGAGACTGTAACAACCTACACGAAAGATCAACTACTGAAAGATTGCAATTGGGAGCGAGCCAAGAAAACTTTCGTTAGTTTAGAGTCGGAAATCAATAAATACTTTTTTAAACGCATTTCAGAGTGTGGATGGCATCTTCTACAACTGTCGAGAGCACTATGGAACTCCCCTGGTGCGTTTAGAAATATAAAACTCGCTTAGTAAATTTTTTTAGCCAATAGGCTGCACTCCCGTCATGTCTCTGGAGAAGACCTACAACTCGTTCCTGCCGTTCGGACGCGAAATCACGATTGTCAGTAGCTGAGATCGATGAATCATGCCAACAGAAATTGACTGAGTTTCAGGCCGGCATCAAGCAACGCTGCGACCTCTTCCCCAATCGAACTGCCCAGATCACTCTGAAGAACCCGCACCCTGTAATTAAATTAATATTAAATAATTAAATAAGGCGAAAAATACAGGAAAGCATCGACTTCAATCGCACCGTGCAGCATCCGAAAATCCTCGGAGAGTCCTGCTACTTCAATGGGCGAGAAGTGCCCAGAGGATCGGCGTGCGTTTCTTCAGATTTTTGCACTGTTTTGCTGCCTAAACTGCTCCAAAACCGAATTTCGCTGTTATTGAAAAATGTTTTCAAGCGTCCGCATCGGCAAGGTGACCATCGCCTGTGCTAAGAGAGACGACAGGAGTGAGGTTAGGGTATTGATTATTAAATTATTAATATTTAATTAATTAATTAATTAATTAATTAGTAATTAATAATTCAGCTCCGCTTCATCGGCTGCTACGACGAACCTCTCCACTTTGACACACAAAAGGATCAGAAGTATCCCGAGTGGCTCATGGTGAGCTCTCGGAGAGATATCATAAAAAATTTCCAAAGGCCTGTTCAACATTAGTGAAAATTCCAGCTCATGTCTGGATATGTTTCAGAGGGCTTCCATAATGCCAAATTTGATTTGAAATTGATTCTAAGGCGAATTCGAGCGTTCAAACCAAACACGTATTACTGTGGCCTCCTGTAGTCAACATACCCATTCAGGTCGCCAACTGTGAGAAGCCTGGAGTTGTAAATCCCAACGAGCCATCAGCCTTTGAGTACTACACTTTGTAATTGCAATTCACGTCTGATAAAGGTCATTTATCGATCAGCTACAGTGTGACTACAGTAGTAAAGCAGAAGAGGGGCGCCGCCTGTGGTCGATGATGGCGAGTGCAGCTACGGTGGGGTACGGTAGCCGACGGTCGATATCGATCGATTACTTGCCGCAGCCGCAGGGAGAGGGAGGAGGAGGCGCGCAGCCACCTCCGCATCCGCCGCCACTGAAAGAGAGGGATTACGGTAGGATGGGGTACGGTAGTAATCAAGAGTCTGGATATGTTTCACAGTGTTTCCATAATGCAAAAAACGATTTGGAAATGATGACTCGTCTTAGAATTCGCCTAGTCAAACCAAAAAGCATTACTGTAGTCCCCCAATCTCGAACTGACTGACCATCCTCCTCCGCATCCTCCTCCTCCTCCCATTCCGAAGAGGAACGCCTGGCCGTAGACGACGACAGCGACGAAGGTGATCAACACTTGACGGAGCATCTGGAGCATTGTTTTAGTATTCATAATCAGGCGAGAAACGAGAGCAAACACAACACAAACGAAGGGCGAAATCGCATCCCTAATATAGGGAGGGCTTCGAAAGAAATCGTCTCTTCATATCGCGTGCTCTATCACCAGTCAGAGAGACGGGAAAGCGTGTAGAATGAAGAGAGTCATTTCATTTTTTTCCCCTACTCTAATACTGAGTATGAACAAGCGAAGGCAGGATTCAGGATCTTGAGTAATCAATCGCTCAAAGGCAAGAGAAAATCCGCAATCTACCCTAGAGGAACCGTCTGACTCCTTTCATTTCTCTTGCAGCTTGTGGCGAACATGAGAAGAAAGAGTCAGACGATTGCCCAAAGCTCAGAGAAGGCTAAGTGATGCTTCTCCCACCCCCCATCCGCCCCTTATATACGCCCCACCGATCATTGGACCGCTTCTCCTCCTCTTTGTCCTTGGTTGTTCGCTTTCTCTCCGCTTCAAAATAAGCTGAGTGGGCGATTGGGCAATCTCCCTATCCTCGTCTGACCTCCTAGAGAGCATGAGAAAGTGAGAGAGTTGGCTGAAACACAGGCACTTATCCTCTCTCATTCCCTCATTCTCTATCACTTTCTCTCTCAGGCGGATTGAGGGAGTTGGCCAGAGGAAAGAATCGGCACAAAGTGTGCTCACGCGTGCGTGAACTGTTCCCGTGATGCCGGGGCCCCGCTTATCCAATTAGTGGCGGCCCTTGAGGGGAGCCATAGGGGAACCAGCCTAAAGGGTCCGGTCGACCCCGTACGAGAACTTTGCAAATTTGGTTGCAGGTTGCACAAGGACGGAAGATCTTGTACGGTTATGCTAATGGTTGTGGTAAAGTAGGAAAAACATTTGAAGTAGCGCCTAAATTACGCAGTGCAGGTAGTTTTTCTCTCGTTGGTCAAGCGATATATCATCAAGAATTAAGAAAGCCAGATAATGTCAATCGAAATCGAAAGTGCGTTGATCTTGTCGACCTTGCTTCTCCCCAGGAAAACAGTGGATTCCCAATGTAGATCCAAATTCAAGAAGGTGCACTGTATCGGTGGATCGTTTCAGCATTAAACTTTTAAGATGTGTGCTGAAACAAATAATAATAATAATTAATAATACAAATGAATTGATTGTGAAGCCCGTTTCGATCATCAATCATCAGTGTTTCATCTTGGTCTCAACTTCATTGAAGTACACTGAATAGGATGCACTCGAGGCTCTTTCTCTCTCGGCAAAAAAAGCGGGAGAGTAGAGTGGCAAATAAGCTTTTGGTCAAGGACTCCGCAATGTTTCTGCGGCTGTTTTTGTCGGCCTCGTGAGTGGACCTGTTTGGGCGGTCGGCTTTATTGGAACAATAACAGGCGCGGCGACTATAAAAGGGCGCGGCCGTAGGGGTGTTATCTCAACTTTCTCTTATCGTTCCCTCTTTTTAGATTGTTTTTTCTAAATTAATTAAGTATTTTCGAAAATGCTTAATTTCGAAAATGCTCCAGATGCTCCGTCAAGTGCTGATCACCTTCGTCGCTGTCGTCGTCTACGGCCAGGCGTTCCTCTTCGGAATGGGAGGAGGAGGAGGATGCGGAGGAGGATGGTCAGTCACTTCGCGATTGGGGGCTACAGTAATGATTTTATTGGTTTGTACGACACACACAGAAGAACGATCAATTCCAGACTGATTTAAGCATTATGGAAACACTCTGAAACATATCCAGAAATGCATTGGAATGGTGACGTGGTCTGTGAGATTACTACCGTACACCATCCTACCGTAATCCCTCTCTTTCAGTGGCGGCGGATGCGGAGGTGGCTGCGCGCCTCCTCCTCCCTCTCCCTGCGGATGCGGCAAGTAATCGATCGATATCGTCCGATGGCTACCGTAATCGTCTACTTCCAACCAATCCAACTGTATACTGTAGCTGCATAGACTCAACAATGAAGTACATTGCTTCGATCTTTATCGTTAATATTTCGTTACACAAAAGCACACAATTCTGGCTAGAGAAACACACGTGAGGGATGACTGGGATATGAGCAGAAATGAAAAGTGAAAGGTGGGGAAAAAGGAGAAATCACTCGTTGAGCAGCCTTCTGACCGTTCGATTGGCGCCGCCAATGTTGATGTCGTTCTCTTCGACCTGTAATTAATTTTAATTAATTAATTAATTAAACTCGCGATATCCTGTTTCTCCCAACAGTGGTAAACCAGTGTGTTTACCAATTGCGTGAAATACGACTGGTAAGTGGACTGGTAACAACTGGTAAACCTAAACTCCGCCCCCTTTGCACTGTTTTACCACTGCAGAAACCAGAGTAAGCACTTAGTTTTTGCCTGATCTCTCGAAATCAAGGGCAGCTTCTCGTGTTTAGCCAATTGCGCCTCCCACGCAGCGGAGAGCGAAAGCGCAAGTGACCTCGAGCGAAAGTCAACTAGGGATGGCTTGACTCTCCTCATTCTGCACGCTCTCTCGCCTGTCTGGCCGGTTAGAGAGCAGGCGAAATGGAGAGACGGCGTAAATCCATCACTAAAGTGGACGCCCAATCGACCGGGGAAACACGCCCTTTGCGTTATCAAGAATGCATCCGCAGCAATAGCTAAAGCCTATCCAGCGAGTAGCGAAACAGCGCCATTTGCCCTTATCAGTGTTACCAGCAATGATTGAGAGTGTCGGAAGCTAAATTACTCACCAATTTATTTAGGCGATCGATCTTCGGTCTCTGGATCTCGAGCTGTGTGTGGATGTCGAAGGCGACCTACAATTCTCGGAGTTAATTAAAGTTTCTCAAATTAAGAAAAAATCGAAAATAGTTCCATTGCAAACTCTCGGTATTGTGAGCGATTCCATGTATTTATGATGAACGAATCAACAGGGATCGAACTAGTGAATAGGAGAGTTCTGACCTCCTTGAGTGTCCTCACTCCATCATCGACCCTCTCCAGATTCCTCTCGATCTCGAGATCCTCCGCAGTCATGCTGTCGGTTGGGCCACTGCAAAGATAAAATAAGTATAGTCTCGTCTCCATTAGATCTCGAGATCCTCCGTTCCTTTTGTGTTATCTACCCAATTCTCCTCTCGTGCCATCTTCGGCAACTCTACGAACCCTCTGTTCTACTGTTAACTTTTTGGTCAGAGGCACTGTCGGCTAGGTCACTGCATCGGGAATTATTCATCTTTATGGTCCGAGGTTTATGATCAGATTATTTAATTCGAAAGTACGCTGTCTAGTCTATGATATTTTGAGATAATGTCGGTGAGAAACTCCTCTGTGGCTCTATTGTATGAATGAATTCAGTTTCACTATTGTATCAGAACTTGGGATCCTCCGTTCCTTTTGGGTCATCATTGAAACGCATTCGGTTCGTATCTCTTCGAATCATAAAGTTTGTTTCAATGCCGACTTCCTAGGAATACAACAAAGAGAAAACAGTCCCAATTCATGTTCCTTTTACTCTGTCAAACCCAATCAATCAACAATCTGACTCACCGCACGCTCTGCGCCCGCTGGCTCTCCCTCCGCACTACGGTGGGCTTCTCCCTCTGAGACAGAGTGATCACCAGAGGACCTCCCTGGAAATAACCGGTTATTAATTATTGTTTCTTGCGCTCTCTCTTGCAAAAAAATTGCAAATAGGCCGCTGCCCAGCTCTTCAGCCCACCCTGAAACATATTTGGCCACTCTTATAAAAAATCGATTGTCGGTTCCACAGCCTGTCAGAGTGGATGAGAGACGGCGGACCACGATTCTCTTTCTAATCCTATTTTTGCCCTCTCATTTTGCTCGCTGATCGACTCATGGATGGGTCGGTGGAGAGAAATGAGAGGATAATGATGTGAAATGATGTCAAATAATGAATGCCCAGTGAAGCATATTTCAAATTTTGACCACGTGTTCGAAGCGAAATACGTTCAGAGCAAGAAATATTGATCGTCCAATGAAACTCATTCAGAAACTAACGCACAGAGACCGCGTCATTCCGCACAAAATCGTGAAATGACGCGGAGAGGTACGTTGAAAACGAAAATCGGGAGGGAACTTTTCTACCCTTCATCTTTAATTAAACCCCATCACCATTATTATCATTTTAAAGCTAAGAATAAGGGCTACAATCCGATGTCTGGGATTTTTGATAACATTTCGGGTTAAAGAGATAATTGAGTTTATGTTCCTTTTTGGTGGTTTTTTGGACTTTATTTGAATGTGAGGAATTGTATCAAAAATTGAAGACATCCGATTGTAGCCCTTCTTGTCAGCTTTAAAATGATAATAATGGTGATGGGGTTTAATCAAAGATGAAGGGTAGAAAAGTTCCCTAGAATTTGAACAAAAAATCAATAAGTGAACAAGGCCTGTTTTGTTGCTAACCAAATGACTCAAAAATAATAGGGAGTCTTCTAGGCGGTTGACTGGTGTGATTCGAGATCTCAGATCTTTTAAAAATAATTTTCTCTTGATGATATTGCACTAATTTCGCGCGAAATTCTCGCTTTATTCACTCATTTCTCGCCGCTCCATTCGCTGTGGAGCGACGCAGAATGACCCGGCGCATTAGAATACGTACGCCGCGGGGAACAAAGGAATTCGTCCATTCTGACAGGCTGTGCGGTTCGTATCTCTTTGAATCACCTAGTTTGTTTCAATGCGGGCCTCCTAGGAATACCACAAAGAGAAAACACAAACCACCGTCGATTCAGCTCGGCTCTTTGCATGCCTTCTTCCCATCAGCATCCTTAGAATCGGCGATCGAATGTACTTGAAGTAGTAGTGGCCGAGCCCGCAACAGCTGCGCATCCTCCTGGAAACGACTCTAGAGAAGGATTTATCGAATACCATTGAATGATTCACTTCGCAGCGTTGGATTCACTAAAGAACGCTGATTTCTATGCAGTTTTACTAGAACTGATCAAGAGGAAACGGCTCTATCGAACGGATTTATCGAATTAAAAACTACGAAAATGTCTAGGCAGTGCGCAATGTTGTGTACGCGCCAGGGGAATCAATCGCCCTGTTTTCTGTGCTGTTGTTAGATATGAACGTTCAGTGATACTGATCAAGAGTCAGTTATCGATAGGATCTATCAATAATTAATTGTGCGGCTCTTCACGACTGCTAATTCATCATTCCCCAACTCGATCTTATTTCGAAAACGAAACATAGCGAGTTTTGGGGTAACTTTTCAACTGTAAACACTGTGGAGCGTGTAATATCGGTAGGAGTCAACCTTTGCTCACCTTAGGTTCTTCTTCATAACCCCCACATCGGATTCGATCTGCTGCAGTCCGTTCTCGATGCGATCGAGGGCGGCTGAAAGGAGGATTGAGTACTGTACTTTTGGGCCCTTCCCATCCTTTTGACTAGCACTCCATTATGTCCGATCTAGAGGGAATACTGTACTTTTGGTCTCGATCCCCCCCAGATTACGGCTCTAGAGGAAAAGTGTAAGGACAAAGAAGACTCAATGGATAGACATCACTCATCGGAGTTCCCATTGTCAGTCGTATTCTGAGGTTGATGATCTGTGAAATGTGAAGTGAGACATACCGTCTTGGTCTTCCAGTGAGGCGAGGGCGCGGATTCCGGAGTCTGTAGCCTGGAAATATAATTTTATGAAGGTGAAATAACATTTTTATTGTTTTTATTCTCTTGTCATCTATGCTTAGTTTTTTGTGTCCCGATTGTATTCAGACTATGATAAGACCAATCCCTTGATTATTCCGAGAAACTCGAAAACATAGAATTCTGTGGCTATAATCTTCAGATTAGTCATCAATCAATCGAGAAATCAATGGACGAGCGAGCAAATAGCACGAGTCAATAAGGTCGATGAGATAAGGAGAATGACAGAACGATCAGAAGATCGGTACTAATGGTTAATCTATTCTTTTACTCTTTTGACATTGTTAGAAAACGGTTGACTCACTTGCTCAATGTCGCAGACCATGCCTCGAGTGCTGACGAGTTGCTGAAAAATGTTTAATTACCCAAATTCCAAGCCGAAAACCGAACCTTGGCCTTCAATCTATCGATTTCCTCGTCGAAATCGACGATTTGCAGGCGCAATCGTTCGACGCCTCTCGGCATGTCCGAACTGGAAAGGCAACAGTACAATTCAGAATATAAAGTGGTTCAGAATATGTTTCACGCCGTCTACTATAAGGGGACGCGCAGTTTTCGATAATCATCTCATGCGAAGCTGTAGATAAAACCACTTTTCAACCATCAAACTGTACTCTCTAAACGCGACGGATTTGGAAGAGTGTGAGGGAGAGAAGGAGGCAGGAGGAGATTTCGACGTACCTGATCTGTCTGCCGTATCCACTGGAGGATGGCTCGTAGATCGAACCTCGCGGAACACGCGAGCGAAGAGGAACTTCCAGCGTCTCCGTGCGGTCTCTCATCGTTGGATCTGAAGTGGAACACGATTTCGAATATATTCCATAGAAATACGACCATTTAGGAGGCAACAATGTACATGCGCGAAATTTCGAGTGAAATGATGAGAATGATAGGGGCTTCCCCACTTCTCGGAGAAATCATCACTCCCAGTCTGAGGGTCTAAGAATGATTTCTGAGACGGATTCCAAGGCTCAAGGTGCGAAATGATAAGCGAGGAATGATAAATCCCTAGAAAGTCCGGCCAAAAATACGGAAAATATAAGGAAAACAAAGCGAGAGACGTGCCAATATTCGGAGAAAACGTCTCTGAAGCCTCTGAGAGAGGTCGATAAGCGAGATTAGTGGGAAGAAGAGGAGATTGATCGACACTCGTCAATAAGCTGATCAGGGTGAGAATGGAGCTATCGTCTGACTCTCATTTCACGATGCTCTCTCTCCGGTTGGAGAGGCGAGAGAGTGTGTGAAATGGAGAGAGCCAGAACATTACTCTGAGAGTGAGCCAGTCGATCGATGGATGGTGATGATTTGCGATGAGCTTGTGACGAAAGATGGTGAGGAATTCACACATAAGAGTAGATTTCGACCCATAAAGCATCAGAATGGTGTTGGTTAATGATATGCTTAGATGAGATTTCAAGCAGAAATTTGCTGTTGTGCACCAGAGTCATCGAAAATGTGATGAGATTTGAAATGAGCAAGTGTGCTGAAATATGCGGAGAAATGCGCCCTGCGTTAGTCAGAGTTTTGGGTTTTATGGTCTCGGTTCACTCAACATCGAACGGCAGTGGCACACCCGCCTTTTGCAGAAGGAGTGAAGCATAACTGAGTTTTGTATTCTTAACTTCAGAAACACAGCAGTCTTGCAAGCTTGACTAAAGCACCTAAAAGTGCAAAATTCTTCGAATCGTCTCAAACATAGTGAGCACCGCGGCATGAAATCTGTCGGACTGACTCTTCGTTATCACAGAGGCGGAAACCGTCGTTAAAATGCGCGGAATTCTTCACACCTCCACCCCTCGGCCTGAGTAATCAAACGTAATCATAGGGACCCTCTCCGTATCGCCTGACCTCTGACCGGTCAGAGAGGCGAGATAGCGTGGTGAATCGAGAGTGCACTCATTCTAACCCTGATCATAGACTCGCCGCCGACCCCTTGTTTTACGAGGATCAGAATCAAAGGCATAATCGAGAACGCGTCTCTCGTTTTTGTATTGTCTCTCGTCATCAGGCTAGTAAGAGAGCGTAAAGATGCGAGCAATCGTACAGTCCTATTTACGAGGCTGTTTTTACGCTGAGGGGATGTTTGAGTCGAGCGGCGGGTTGGGCAGATGACCTGCATCAGTGTTGACAGGTGCACAAAGAGTTCACAGGCATCTATGATACGCAACGGATTTGCGAAAGCCGCAAACTAGCAAAAAACTATGACACAAGGCAAAAATCTGCAAGATAATCCCAAAAACATGCAAAATCCGGACCACTCGACCGGGTCGTCACTTGATTCGACCCAATCATCTGGCCCTTCTCATCTCATTCCATCCCATATTGTGCGGCAATCGTACGCGGGCATTCGCAATTTTAGCCATGCATAAATAAGCTAAAATATGTGATGTGGTAGAGAAACCAAGGAAAGATTGGAGGTAAATATACTCAAGCTTGCAAGGAAAGTAATAATGGTGAAAACGGTGCAAAATTATCCCGAAAGGATGCAAAATGCGGACCACTCGACCGGGTCGTCACTTGACCCAATCATCTGGCCCTTCTCATCTCATCTAATCTCACTCTCCGAATCTGTGCCTAATCCCTCACGTCACACGAGCGCATTCCAATACCTTTCTCTGATGACTCTCTCAATTTCCCGTGCTCTCTCGCCGCTCTGACTGATTAGATAGCGTTGAAAGACGAGACGGCGGGTCAGATGGAAGGAGCAGTCGTCTGACTCTCTCATTTCACAACGCTCTCTCTCTCTCTCCGGCTAGAGAGGCGAGAGAGTGTGTGAAATGGAGAGAGCCAGAACATTAGTCGATGGAAGGGAAAGCTGAGGGATTGAGCAATGCCTCTCTCGATTCTACCTGCTCTCTCGTCTCTCTGACTCTCTGATTTTCGAAATTATGAGTGTCAAAGTCTCTCGACATCATCCCTCCTTGGCCCTGATGGAAGAGAAGGGTCTCTCGCCGGTCAGAGAGGGTGAGAGATAACGCGGAATGGAGAGAGCAATCGCCATCAAAGAATAGGAGAAAGAGCCTCGCCCATGCGTGTGTACGATTATTATCATCGCTGAGGAATGTTGTTAGTGTGATTGCGGGCGTGATTCGACGACAGGAAAACGATCACACAAGACAGAAAACATCCGGGACAGCTGAAGCTAATCTGCTTCTGTCTATCAGAGCAGAAAGTATGAGTAAACTGTAGAAAAAAGTTGAGTTTCACTCATCGTAGAAAAGATTGAATATGGTGTGGATAAGTGATAGTAGATGCCCATGTATCTTTAGGGAATACTCGGTAATGCTCGTGATGAAGATGAACATTACCGGGTACCGCCCCCCCCCCCAGTACACGTATCTTTAGAACTCCACAGTAGTTCTGCTATTGCAGAGATGATTACTCATTCCTTCCTTTTGATGCCGATCTTCCATCTCGAGTTTGCTGCTACGAACTCTGCGATCTCCTTCGACGAAGCGACAACGCGTGATGATGAACAAAATAGAGCCTCTCTCCATTCTCAGCCCACTCTCGTCGATCAGTGCAACCTTCGCGGAATGAGACTCTATTGTCAGGTCTTCTACGTCTACCCCGCGTGTTTTGAGATGTTTCGAATCGAAACTTTCGATAAGACTGAATCATCATTCTTGCTCAGTGGCTATGCTCCCTATTCCTTCAATTATCGTCACTTTCTTCTTCATTGAGCTGTTTTGCTCATCCTTTTTCATTGTTTTCATTGTCTTTCTCGGCTCTCACAAGCATCTGAATTCGCCCTTCTTCAAGCTCTTCAATGCTACGGGTAAGCTTCGGGCGATATTTCGAAAATAATCGAAAATAATCGTTCAGGACTGGCAGGAATCGGAGTAGTGACGACTTTCTGGTTGATTCACCTGATTAATTTCGTGCCGGTTAGGCGAGAAACCGCGGCATTGATCTATGTTGGACAGGTACCTTTTTGATGCAAAAAGGGAACTTCTTCGATTTTTGGCCCCCTCAACCCTCCACTGAGAGGGAAACTGGTGATTACAAGGAATGCATTGAAGGGATGTGGAGAGGGAGAGGGGTAGGGAAGAGCGGGCCAGAAACCGAAGAGGTACCCAAAAAAGGGTTTACAGACGAAATATTTAGACTATCAACGGCAGCGCCGCCTTTTGCTACACTACCGGCAAGTTTCTCATCACTCTGAATCGTCTTGCTGTGCTGGCGAATTTGAGGAGCTCTCTCAATGTAATTTCCTAATTTTTCGAGTTAAAAGTTTTCGGTGTCGTGAGATCAACATGGAGCTGGGACGTGGTAGCATTAGAACATTTCACAATACGCAACTGTTGCATCTGTCCAACATAATTTTAATTCGCAGAATTGGACACCAGGGAAACCGAAGATCATAATTGCCTGTCAATATATTGTAGTGCTTTCTCAATGCGACAGTAGAATCCCTTCGTGGGCTGTTGAACGCCGCTCCACTAATGATGACTGACATCTTTGTAGCTGCAGTTGTTCAATAATTTTCTTGATTCAAGTTTTCATAGCATCGTTCTTAGTGCTTTCTCAATGCGACAGTAGAATCCCTTCGTGGGCTGTTGAACGCCGCTCCACTAATGATGA
>LS592586.1:241288-265327 GCA_900490775.1 Pristionchus maxplancki | reverse complement strand
AGTTTTCATAGCATCGTTCTTAGTGCTTTCTCAATGCGACAGTAGAATCCCTTCGTGGGCTGTTGAACGCCGCTCCACTAATGATGACTGACATCTTTGTAGCTGCAGTTGTTCAATAATTTTCTTGATTCAAGTTTTCATAGCATCGTTCTTAGTGCTTTCTCAATGCGACAGTAGAATCCCTTCGTGGGCTGTTGAAAGCCGCTCCAATAATGATGACTGACATCTTTGTAGCTGCAGTTGTTCAACAATTTTCTTAATTCAATATTTCATAGCATCGTTCTTAGTGCTTTCTCAATGCGACAGTAGAATCCCTTCGTGGGCTGTTGAACGCCGCTCCAATAATGATGACTGACATCTTTGTAATTCCCCGTTATAGAGAGAGCTTAGCTTTCTTCAGACGAAATGTAGAGCAGGATCTATTTAGCAAGCTATCACAACTGGGAGGCGGTCGAACAAAAACGCGCTGAATTATGCGTCTTCCCGTAAGGCACTATGGTGAAAAGGGAGACTCGAAATCGTAGCGGTTTGTAGCGGGGGTAGCGGAGCCGCTACCCTTCCCCTCTCTCGTAGCGGATCCGCTACGTGACCTCTCTCTTAGCGGAGCCGTTAACCCCGTATTGCCAACTCTACTTGAAACCTAGAGTCCTCGAAGTTCCAGGACTTCGCAAATAGCGAGCATTGTATTTTATTGTGTTTTTATTGTATAAGCACCCTTTCAGATGGGTTAGATGAAATGGTTTCAGTACCTCTATCTTGCAGTCGCTCTCCTCCGCCCTTCACTACCGCCAGCAACGCTCGCTCTCCATCTACTCCATCACTTCCACTTCCACGCATCTTCTCTTCGCCGCTCATCAATTCGCGTGGTCGTACTCATTCCTGGTGGGAGATAGAGAGATGCTGGCAAGTGTGAGGACTGTGGTGAGTCACTGAGTCTTCTCTTACTCTCTTCCTTTCCCATACTCTCTCGCTGCCTAGAATCGAAAAGGTGGGAACTAGGGTTCTCTTATTGGAAAAAAAATCCTAATTGGAAAATCTTTCTCTCTCCCTCTCATTTTCCAATAGCGCTCGAGAACAAAGCGGTTCCTTATTGGAAAATGATACTTATTGGAAAATTTTTCTTATTGGAATTCCAATAAGGAAAACTCCACCTTTCCTTCACTATTTCGTCTCGAAATGATCGGCCATTCCTTATTGGAATTCCAATAACTATTGGAAAATCGAGCGCCGCGCACGTAGTCTTATTGGAAAATGAATGGGAGAGAAAATCCTTTGTTCTCGCTATTGGAATTCCGGAAAATTTTCCAATTCGAGAACCCTAGTGGGAACACTAGGTATAGGGGGGGGGGGGAGACAGAGAGATGCTCGCGAGTGTGAGGACCGTGGTGAGTAATGAAGTCTACTCGTGCTATCATAGTAAGAGCAATGATTAACGAAGCTCATGCCTTTGGATTCTGCAAAATATCTTGACTGTAATGAGAAGGAAGACTTCTCCAGTTTTTTACTAGTTTTCCTGTTCTCTTCTTCTTTGAAACGGGGAGTCAGACCAAAGAAACTAATTCAATTGCAGAGACCCTTCGTGCAGGACCTGACCACCTTCATCGATCCCATCGTTCTTCTGATTCTATCGAGACAAGTCCGTATCGAATGCTGTCGCAGGATATTCAGAAGAAACACTAAAGTTCACTCGGCAAGTCTTCAGATGACATCATAGGAAGTGTTGAAAGCTTCTTTGCTAGGGATATTCTTGATGAAGTGAAAAGGATGTATTTTCTTTCTATCGTTTACGCTTGTGAATGTTATCGATGAAAAGTGAAAAATTGATAGTAATTGTGATTATGATTGTGATGGTGAAAAAAGTTTGTGTTTGTGCATTGCAAAGAACAACAACAAAATATCGGCTTGGTTTATCAGTATCAATGGCCGTTTATTGAATCAGAAGAGATAGATTACATGGGGAAGAGTCGACAGGGAATTCTCTCCCATCAATCAATATCGGGAGGGGTAGGTCAAGAGAGGGGCGGGGCGCCGTCACTTCGGATGCTTGCGCATCTGGTGCATGTTGTGCTTGTAGTTGCCGGGACGTCGCTGGAAGAGATCATAGATCAGAGATCAAAGATAGAAGACCATCCGATACCTTGCTCGACTCAGACGGCGAATCGTCACTGCGTGGCTGGGGCGTAATGGGTCGAGGAGGGGCGGTGTTCGGCTGCAATCGGGGTACGGTAGGAGTCCGTGTAGGGGAACGGTAGGATACGGTAGGGTACGGTAGGGTACGGTAGGATACGGTAGGGTACGGTAGGATACGGAAGGGTACGGTAGGGTACGGTAGGGTACGGTAGGGGTACGGTAGGGGTAATGTAGGGGTACGGTAGGGGTACGGTAGGGTACGGTAGTCAGTTATCGATCGGCGGCTACCGTACCAGCAGCTTGAGCGCGGTGAGAAACCGCTTCATGAAGGCGGCCTCCTTCTGACGACGAACGCGATCGAGATCAGGCTCGGGTTCCTGAACGGAAGGCGGAGGGTTACGGTAGGTCGGCTACCGTATCCTTCATCTACCGTATCCCTCTGTAGATGAGCAATACGGTAGGTGAAGGATACGGTAGTGTTACGGTAGGTCACACCAGTGCCAGTTGCGTGGACGCCTCGCCAGTTGGCTTGGCCATTGCGGATGAGGAAGAGGAAGAGGGCATTCTGGAAAGATCAACGATCAATAATCACTCGTCTCTACCGTACCCCATAGTGGAGCGGGCGGTGCGCGGCTGCGACGGTCGGGTCGTTGCGTCCTGAAGGGAAGGCGGTGTTACGGTAGGGGTACGGTATCGATTGCCTTCTGCTGCTGCACGGGCAGCATGCTCGACTGCTTCGTCTTCACCACGCGCGACGCCGACTTCTCTACCGTACTCCGCTGCACCACCGTAGTGCGCCGATGCTCAATCTCCGGCTCCGGCTCCTGAACGGAAGGGTTACGGTAGGTTACGGTAGATGGTAGAGGACTCTGGCGAGCGGCAGCGGCGTCGAGTCGCCCTCGCTGTCCTGCGGCGCCGAGTTGTCGTTGGTTCGATCCTGCGGGGTTACGGTATCGATCGATTACAGTACCCTACCGTACCTGCGTTCGCTCCTGAGTGCGCTCTTCAAGCGCACGACGACGCAGCTCGATGTCGAGAGCCCGGCGGCGCATCTGAGAGTACGGTAGGGTACGGTATCGATCGATACCGTATACCTCTCGTTCCCTCTGCCGGTCCGAGTTGTCCGGACTGTTGGCGTTGCTGTTGTTGGCGGATGCCTTAGAAAATCGATATCAGGGATTACGGTAATCGATGGATACAGTACCCGTTCCTTGAAGAGCGTCGTGTCGACGGGTGTGGAGCTGCCGCTCGACTCGCGCGAGTGCATCTAAAGTGGGGGTGGGGTACGGTATTCAGTTCTCGATCGAGATTCACTGTGCCGAGTACGGTATCCACACCTTGGGTGTATCCGAGCGGCTGCGGTTCTTGCGCAGGACGCGTACTGATTCCACTCTGCAAAGCCATTTTTTAGCAGAGCCGGAGAATAGGACCGGAGCCAGAGCCGGTAAACGGACCGTCGATTGCCCTTCTTCTTCACTTTTCTTTTCAGTCCGATCTGTGGCTGCTTCATCGCGTATTCCTCCTTCTCGACGAATTTGTGTTGCTGCAAAACAACAACAGGTTGTTTTCGAAAACGTTGTTGTAGTTTTTGATTTCGTTTTCGCCACCTCAACGATGCGCAGCGAATCGTCCTTGGCGTCCGAGTTGGGTCTGAATCAGGGGCGATTACGGTAGGCTGAGAGTACGGTAGCGTACGGGGCGTCCACATCCTCTTCCTCCTTGGTCTTCTT
Organism: Pristionchus maxplancki; assembly: GCA_900490775.1. Taxonomy (NCBI): domain Eukaryota; kingdom Metazoa; phylum Nematoda; class Chromadorea; order Rhabditida; family Neodiplogasteridae; genus Pristionchus; species Pristionchus maxplancki. The sequence continues at coordinate 261,467 of LS592586.1, read as the reverse complement.
GTCCTTGGCCAGCAGCATTGCCTGGAGTACGGTAGGTCACGTCAGGTAGTTCGGTGGGTCATCGACTGGGTCAGCACCTTGATCTGCTGTCGACTCTTGGGTTGATCCTTCTTCTTCTTCGCCTCGAGACTCCAGCTCTTCTTCTTCCTCCTTGTTGCATCCGTCTGCTTCGAGCTCTGAATAGTACGGTATTGATTGATCTAGTGATACCGTAACCAGCATGATACAGTACCCAGAGGTACCGTAATGGATCCTACAGTACTCACGGAGTGCGAGGATCCGGGCGGTGACATGGGCGAGCGGGGCATGGCGCGAGTAGAGGGGGCGAGGTACGGTAGTTCGGTGGGTCAGAGACCCTGAATCAGGGAGCGGAGGGTGTGGGAGAGGAGAGGGGAGGGGAGGGGAACCGCCTCGGATGGAGGGACGGCGAGCGAATGAAGAGGAGAAGGAGGGAGGAGGGGAGGAAGGGAAAAGAGTGAAATGCAAAATCAATGTGTTATTGAATGCAAAGGAAGGTTGCAATAGCAATGGAAGTGGAAATTAGGGTTGTTTAAACGGATTTTATACCGGTTTGCCGAGCCGATTTTACCACTCATTCTCAACATAACGGTTATCCGTTATGGGTCGAAGCATTACGGATATCCGTAATGAAATGAAAGAATATACTTTAACTGAAACTCATCCCATTTCCACCTTTCTTGCGTGACCGCTCTCCCCCATTCCAAAACGGCAAAATGCTCAAAACGGATCGCCGTTTTAAAAATGAGAGGGCACGGCCGCATAACGGATTTTCCGATATGAAGAATGAGAAGGACGATTCGCCGTTTTCCGTTTAGACATCCCTAGTGGAAATAGGTAAATTACGCAAAATAGAGCACAAACAACTTTATCGCATTTTTTAAAAGGGTTTTAAAACAGTTCGTCATTCGCACAGGCGTGATCCTGAAAAAGGCCTCATTGAATTGATTAAACCTGGAAAAACCACTGACCGTCTATCACGAGTTGGCTCAGCTGAGTCTTGTCCAATTCATCAGCACAGATTCCAGTGATCCTGAATTCAGTCCAACTTAAAAATGCCGTCGCCTTCTTTTTGAGGCTCATGATATATCGTTTCCTTCTAGAACTGTCGCATCGCGTTTGAGGCTTATCACCATTAGACTAATGAACTGCTTGATTGTGATGTGGTGCTCCTTCACTTACCGGCACACATCATGCGCGAATCTCTCCATCGCCGTCCATCGCTCCCTTCAATGAATTAGATACATACATACATGTCGAGGAATAGTCTGACCCTCTCACTTTCTCATGCTCTCTCGCATCTCTGATCGTCGAGAGAGCGTTGCGAAATGAGAGAGTCGGTCGATTCATCTACATGTCATTTCGAGATCTGTTATTAATATTTGACGAGCTACCTATTCTGTATTGATCCATCTATAACTAAAACGCTGTTAGACAGTCAATATTCATGAACAAGTGAAACACATCCATTCTTCCGGAGAAGGAAGAAATAAATAATCGTCTCTTCGTATTTCGCAGTGCTCTCTCGCTGGTCAGAGAAGGCGAGAGAGCGTGCAGAATGAAGAGAGTCACCTGCCGTCCTCGCAAGCCTCGCAGTTCGATCCGCTCAGCACTCCGAACAGCACGAATCGACCATCTGACGTCCTCTTGCGAAGCAACGGACCGCCACTGTCGCCCTGTGATCTTTGATCTTTGATTGTTGATCTTTGATCTCTGATTATTGATCTTTGATCTCTGATTGTTGATCTTTGATCTACCATTTTTTCTCCAAAACAAGCCAAAACAACTATATTTTCGAAAGAAAGTGAGCCTCGAATCTGTCACTGTTAAATTCTCCAAAAAATAGGCAATTAAAAGTTTCTAATAATTGAACGAACCCTGCCAGCATATCCATGCTCTCTGGCCTTCATTCGATGGTTGAGGTAGAATTCGGACTCGGAAATCTTCTCTAAGACGACGTTCGGGTCGTCGAGATTGTACGTCTTGTAGAGGAGTCGGCCCGCTTTGCGATCTGAAACGCATCCTATGCTTCAATGATTACATACTTGTGTGGTATCATCAGATGTAATGGTGAATTTGAAGGAAATCTCAACAAAACTAACCGTTCTCGCCCACTCCCCCGCCGAAGAACATCGCCTGCTTCTCTAATTTGCCGTCCTCGTAATCTTTCTTTGTAGGAAGACAAACGAAGCTCATCACGCCGCTCTCGATATCCTGAATTTTTCTCGAATTAAAATTATGAAAGAGCGCCAGACTCTCACATGCTCCAGCTCTCCGATCGCCACGTCTACATCATCTTTGGTAGAGAATTGATAGATCTTGTGCAGAACGCCCACTTTCTTGAAGGAATCCTGCAGCAATCATCTATTACTCTGCACAATAGAACGGCTGTGTCTCAAATTAAATTATAGAAGGCCGTTAGAGAGACTTCACATCGTACCACGTCATCAATCACGTTGACTCCTCCATACATAATTACGTGCTTCATTGTGATTGGCAAGTCAGTGAAACAATGACGGGCAGTGATTACGTGCCGACGAGAGATGAGCACGCCCGTGCACTCGATGTGGGTTCTGAGGAAAACAACATCAAAAACACTCAAAACAACAATAACATAATAATAATAACAACAACAACAACATACTCATCATTCACCTCCACTGCAACGAACACTGTCCAGGGCCACGCGGCAATTTTGAATTCTTTCCCGTAGAGCATGCGGTTCCTGAATGAAGATATGTGTTTATTTTCGAAAATATGCTGATTTCCGAAAATAAAAATAAAACTAACTCGGGAGGTTTCTTGCCACACTCTGCCTGCAGCTCCCTGTTCTGTTCGGCAGTGAATCGAAAGGGAGCCTCCTTGAGGAGCGCATCGACGATTACGTCCATTTCCTTCAATAGTTTGAATTAATAAATAAAAATAATAAAAAATAAAAAACAATAAAAAAAAACATCATCGCACCAGCCAATGCGCGTGCCAGCTGAGCCCGCTAGCCTCTCGGCCTCGGGCCAGACCTTTCTCGATGAGGTCACTGTTGAGGGAGAGGTCTGCAATACGCTGTTTTTTATCTAGGCTGTGAAACTCCTGGAGGTTCAACTCTTCATTTTGCGCGCTCTCTCCTATAGGTAAAAGCTGGCAAAATGAACAGGCCAATTCGTCCTTCTAGATACATCAGTAGTGCGATCTCATTTTTCTCAAGAATTCAAAAATTAGCCAATGGTTCGGAGAAATCAGAGCAGCGTGGCCTCACTTCTCTCCAGATACGTCGGCGCAAACCATCTCCTCTTGAAGTCCTCGCCATCCTTGCACACTCCAGTGTGGATGCAGATGAATGTGGAGAAGTATTCGATTCGGGTCAGTTGGGTGAAGAAGCCTTTCTAAAAGTCACTTCTTATGTTGTTCAGTTATGCATAAGTTATGCAATTCATCTAAATATGTTTCAATGAAGCCATTTTACTGCTCCGTGAGCCTTTCCACTCAGTTAATTTCTGGAAAAGATTAAGAACAAAACAGAATGAAGTAATTGAAAAGGTGAACTCACCGTGCCAGCCCGTTGCTCATCAATTATTATTCCGATGAGATGCTTCGAGACTTCACGATCGCCTTCGAATACGTAGTCAATTAGAGGAGACCCGCGATTTCCCTGTTGAAAAAATGATTTTAAAAATTGGAATTCAGCAAAGAAAAATGACCATCTCAAGTGAAGTATTAGTGAAGAAGCTGAGCAGATACTGCTGATCTTTCATCGTTTCAGGCCATGCATTCATCGTCTCATTGTACCGCTCTACCAAAACATTTCGGTCCACCAGTCCTGTGTCCTTTTCTGGAAATATACGATCCGTAAAATTCCCAGAAAAAAAAGATACTTGTTTCCACTTCAGTTACGAGTGTGAACGGTGGTGTGTACAGAACGTCTTGGGTGATGCAGATTGGTCTGAAAATCTCGAATTCGAGATTTATGCTTCCAAAGGCTCACTTGATGTACGATTCCAGAGGAACTCTTCGTTCCAATTGTACAAGAGCGAAGTCGTATTGGTGCTAAGAAATCATGATAGTCGATAGACAAAAAAAAGAAATGAACTCACCCTCTTGCCGTATCTGTCAACATAGGGTGCGATCACTTTGGCGACTCGAATCCATCTCTTTCCCACCTTCTTCGGATCGTAATGGTCAGGAAAAAGGTCTTCCTGAACTTCATGTTTGCTGGTTTGCCGTCCTCAACCTCCAGCCCTCATCTGTCTAACTTTTTGGTCGCTCGAGGCTATTTCTAGCGAAATACACGTACTTCTTGAAACGGGAATTTCTCGTCTTTGTGTCCCTGATTATCCGTAAAGATGGCTCGAATTGAGTGTCCTTCGAGCTCTCCAACTTTAGTGAATAAACTGAAAAAAACACATTTGATCAAAAGGGAAATTATATTTACCTTTTCATGCAGCTCGAGCTAGTAACCACATGTAGAGGGGTGATTAGCGCTCCTGAATTTAAATTTAAAGAAAATTAAGTAAATAAATAAATGAAAAATTATACCCATGCACTTGAAGAACTCCCGCTTCTTGCACTCTATTAGTTGTCCGAACAAGGCGGGATCGCACCATCTTCTCCCTGTGACGAGCGTGACAAGGAAGGAGTTGGATAGTTCTGGACTGGGAGCAGGACCGTAAGATGAAACCCTGAATTTGTTCAATTGGGAGCCGGAAAAACGACGGAAAATCACCTCTTCCCACACTCCCTCTTCAGCGACCGTTGCTCGATCTTGGTGAGCCGAGTAAAGGGAGTTGACTGTCTTATTAGATGCAGTTTGTGCTCGGTAGTGCATTCTTCTTCCTTGTGAAAGGCGTGGAAAACACCTCAACTATATTTTCAAAACAAAAACAACAAAACAAACAACGAAACAAACTAACCGTCAAGAAAATACGGAAAATCCGAGTGCTGCCTGTGCGTTTGCGTTTCAAAGCCATGAATGCAAGCGCCGATCATTTTGCAGATGAAATCGCTCCAGAATTCGATGCTTACAGCGGTGCCCTGGAAAAAAACGACGAGTAAGTCGAGAAAATGGATAAAGTGAACGTCGCCAAGCGCGATTCCCAGCAACTGATCGCGTCCGTTGAACGTGCGAAACCACATGTCGCCTGGCGCTCCCTGAAAAAGGAGATTCTGGGCCAGGTTTCATGGATGCAATTACCGCTTTCGATGCCATTGCGCTCCTCAATCGGCCCTCGCAGTGCAATTGCTCGCAATGCTCGCGATGAACGCCGAATTCGATGGTCTTCTTTTGATATGCCTTATCAGCAGTGCTTGCTGGATGAATGGGATTTTGAGTTGTTCGTCAACAATTACACTCACCAAGATAGAAAACATCCACCGGAGACATGGCTGGAATCTTTCGCTCGGTTAAGAGGTTGAGACAGGCATGATTGAGATTTTCAGGGAATAAATCCATGATTTGAATTATGCCCAAGCTGTAAATCTGGAATGAATATGTGATGGGGCCGAATCAAGCATGGTTCGTACGTTTTCCGTATCCGAAATCGTAGGAATGATAACGTGGGCTATTCTGTATTTCTTGGTCAATTCGAGGTAATGAGGAGTCTTCAGAACGGTGGTATCTGTGAATGAAAACAGAGGTATTTGTTGACGTCCACGAAAGTTTTTTGTTTCAATACCGATTCCTGTCATGTTTGTCGATGTGAACACTAGGAGCTCCAGAGATTCCTTTGGCGATGGTTTCCCATCTCTGAATCGAAATTTATATCAACATTTCCTAATAGAATTGTACAATACTCATTAGACAACGATGATCTAGCAGCCACGACATGCTTCGGAGTGATTACGGCAGCACCATTGTATCTGAAACAACTATTTTATATTTTAATATTTCGAAAATCAAAACCTTTGCGTGACTTTGTTATGTATGACAACGAACCATCCGATGTGCTCACCACTAAAAATCTACATTTCGGAATGATTTTACAATGTCCTTACCTCTCAACATCACTGAATCCACATCGCGCATTCCAATCAGAGTACTCCTCTTGATCGAATCGAGACAGAAAGGAAAGCGAACCAAATGCGGACGGAAAGGCAAACGAAGGCGAGAAGAGAAAGAGGAAAAGGAACAGTGCATCTCGCATTTTTTACGGAATGAAAGGAAAACCAGCCATCGTTCACGATATTTTCTCACGCGAATCATCAAATTTGCAAAATTGATCGACAAAAATGGTTTATTCAGTTCCAGCAAATTTGTATGATTTCGACGACGAAAATGGGCTCTTTTCGGATTATTTATCGAAAATGCAGATACGCGAACCTAAAAAAATCATTCATTTTCGAAAATGAAAGATTTCAATCACCATCAATCTCGAGATCGCCAATCTCCTCCTCTTTCAGCTCCTCCGAGCAGATTCCGGTGATTCTGAAGACTATTATAATAATAAAAGTTTTATTTTTATTCTAGTTGATTTTCGAAAATATCTCACCTGCAAACGTCGTGCACAAAGTACCGCATAGTCGTGTATATTTCCCATCCATCATAGGCCCCGAAACTGCTCTCGTTGGCCCCTTTCAGCGCTGCGTACAACACGTACCGATCGTCGGAGAGGCGCTTGCGAAGGAGCGGACCGCCACTGTCACCCTTCAATTAGAATTTATTTTATTACCATTCATTTTCGAAAATAGAGCCTCCGATGACAATGAAAAAATAGACAACATTACAAAAATATACGAACATGCGCAGCGAATCCATGCTTGCCCCTCGTCCTATACGCCATGTAAAACTGAGGAGACTTGTGAGGATGTTCCAGGAAAATGACGTCGCAGTCAGTCAAATCGTAGGTCAGAGAAAGCAGACGATCGCCAGTTTTCTGCTCTGAAATGATGTTTTCATTACTTTGATTGCTCAATACGACTCAATACTCACTGAACGATCCCTTTCCGCCTCCGAAGAATATCGCCTTCTTCTCAAAGTTGTCGTCTACGTAGTCTTTCTCTTTCGGAAGGCACGCAAAACTCATCGTACTTCCCTCGATGTCCTACAAATATGAGAACTAACATGGACTCGAATATTTTCCTTGCATGTTCCAGCTCCGCTATCGCTATGTCTTGGAAATAATCATGTTGCAGTGAGGGATAGATTGTACGCCGGATGCGCACTAGCTCGAATGTTTCCTGCGATTTATTTATATCAAGTTTGCAAATTCCGAAAGATATCTTACCGGCGCCGAGTTGAAGTTGATCCCACCGTACATAACTACATACTTTTGATCGGCAAATTCGTTGGTAGCCTGCCACCTGAAATGTTGCTTTAAAAAAAGCAAATAAGAGTTTGCTTACATGAAACAATGGCGGGCCGTGATGACGTGTCGGCGAGAAATCAACACTCCTGTGCACTCCGCAATTAGTCTAAAATGTTTTTTTTGTATTTTTTTTTATTTTTTTTCGTGACTCACGATGAATGAGATTGAATACCGATGTACACCGGCCACGGCCACTCTTCAATCTTGAACGATTCTCCGTTGAAGAGGCGGTTGCTGAAACATCATTTCATTCCTCTAACAAAATGTAAAAGATAAAGTTGCTTCCACAATCAAGGCGATTTAACAGTCGACTGGTGTACGCCGATAAGGCCAGGTACTGCGCCTCTAACAATAAGAGATCTACGGTTTGCTTCAAATTAACCTCGGCGGCTTCTTCCCGCACTCTGCTTGCAATTCCTTGTTTTGTTCCTCAGACAGCCGGAATGGTACTTCCTTCATCAGTGCATCAACGATAGCATCCATTTCCTAGAGAATGGACATTTTTTTAGTATAATGCTGCCTAGAACATAAAAAAGCCTGAATACTACTCAAACCTTTTCATGCGACTGCCAATTCAGTCCGCTAGCTTCATTAGACTTCGTCAATCCTCGCTCGATGTGGCCATTGTGAAGAGTAAGATCTGGTGTTTTCGAAATTCTCCATATTTTTCCTTTTCGGATCCCACCTTTCTCAACAAACGACGCGGCGAACATTCTTCTTTCAAAATACTCCTCATCCTTGCACACTCCCGTGTGGATACAGATGAAGGTTGAGAAGTATTCTATTCGGTGAGCTTGAGTGAAGAAGTTTGGCTAAAAGTTGTCCGAGTGATAATTAACTATTATGATACCAATCGTACCGCAGTCCCCGACTGATCAATTATAATCCCGATAAGATATTTCGTTCCGAGCACTTCGTTGTAGCCAATGAGAGGTGATCCTCTGTGTTCCTGATGTTTTTATTTCCGATAATTCTAAAAATTTACTTCTTGTTTACCATTGTCATCGACTCATTCGTGTAGAATTGGATGACATGGCATTCGTCTTTCTCCTCTACGGGACAGTTTGATTTGGATGCCGAAAAATTGTGCATAGCAATACGTCGAGCGACTGTGACTGATGGCGGTACTGGAGAAGCGAATGTGAACTAAAAACTGGCTCAAAATACAATAACTTGGTATCTCTAATTGTTGAACAACTCTGAACGGAGGACTCCACACCACTTCTTGCTTGATGCAGATTGGCCTGCATTTTCATTTTTTATTTATTTTTTAATTATAAACTCACTTTACGTACGATTCTAAGGGAATTCTTCGCTCCAATTGCACTAATGCTATGTCGTACTCATTCTGGTCAGACATTCTATTATTGCAGAGCTCTCGAGCTTACTTTTCGTTCATCTCTGCTGACATACGGAGCGACAACTTTCGCTACTCTTATCCATCTCTTGCCTACTTTCGAAGAGCTATAATGGAGCGAGAACAGGTCTTCCTGAATGATTTCAATCATTTAGATAAACGAAAATTCTAAACTTCTTGAAACGGGAATTTCTCGTCTTCGTATCCAACATTGTCTGTGAAAATTGCGTCCAGCGTTGAGCCAGATTCCTCCAGGGCACTGAAAAGAAGTTGTTTTTTCGAAAACTTCAAGATCATTTTCGCAAATTGAAGGAATACTTACTGTTTCAAGCAGCCCGCACTGCTAATAACGTGCAGTGGGGAGATTAGCACTCCTGAAATTAATTGTTTTTCAAATAATTTCGAAATTCGTGTAAAATACCGGTGCATCGCAGCATGTTCTTCTCGCAATCGTCAATGTGCCCACTAAAATGGCATTCCTGCTTCTCCGTGACTAGCGTTACGAGGAATGAATTGGCCAGTTCGGGGCTTGTGAATGCATCTTTGCTTCCGAGTCTTAAAATATTCTAGTTTTAAAGATTTTTTCGAAAAATTCACGTTTTTCCGCACTCCCTCTGCAGCGACCGCTGCTCAATCCTCGTCAGCCGCGTAAACGGAGTGGACCGACGGATCAGCTGCTGATGATATTCCTCCGAGCACTCCTCTGCTTGGTGATAAGGGTGAAAGACTCCTGAAATTATGCTAAATGATGTATTTTAAAGAGGAAAACCATCCAAAAAGTAGGGAAAGTCCGAGTGCCGCAGCGGCGTTTGCGTTTCGAAACCATTTATGCAAGCGCCGATCATTTTGCAGATAAAATCGGCCCAGAACTCGATACTTACGGCGGTGCCCTGAATTTAATTTTCACAATTTCAGGTTAAATGAATGAGATAAACATCTCCCAGAGCGATTCCCAAAAGCTGATCTCTCCCTTCGAATGTGCGAAACCAGATGTCTCCCGGCTCTCCCTGGATTCAGCGTTGAGCCAAGCGTTTGATTAAGGGGCATTTACGTAAGCATAGCGGGCCGTCGTTCCGGACGTCTTTCCGCTCTTCAATCGATCCTCGCAGTGCAATTCTTTGCAAAACTGTTGATGAACGTCAAATTCGATGGGTCGCTTCTGATAGGCGCTTTCTATTGTGCTGGCTGCAGTTGAATCATTATGGATCTAATCATTTCCGAGCACTTACCAAGGTAAAACACATCCACTCGAGACTTTGCTGGCACAGTCTGCGTAGGGAGCAGATTGAGACAGGCCGAGTTCAGTTTTGAGGGGAATTCATTATAAATTTCGATTATTGCCAAGCTGTAAATCTGGAAAATATTGGCTTCAAAAATGTTTATATCAGCCACTTTGAACATTTTCCGTCTCCGAAATGGTTGGAATCACGACATGGGCGATTTTATACTTGGCTGTCAACTCCAGGAAGTGCGGTCCTTTGAGAACCGTGAAGTCTGAGCAATAATCTACTTTCTGGAAAGATACGGAAAGAGATTTCACCTATTCCGGTCATATTCGTCGAGTTGAACACCAATACTTCCAAGGAATCAATTGGAGTCGGCGTGTCGTCTCTGATTGGATTGGTTGACACTTTAATGCTTTGAATGGTATACCCATTGGATACGGATGACCGTGCAGCAATAACGTGCTTCGGCGAGATCACCGCGGCACCATTGTATCTGAAAACAAAACAACAACTACAACAACAACAACAACTACAACAACAACAACAACAACAAAATGATATCGAAATAATAAAAATTTGCAACCTTTGAGTGACTGGATTGTGTACAACGGCGAACCAGCCGATGTGTTTATTGCTGAATTTTTTTTTCAGTTGATGGAGGAAATTAAAAATGAATTACCTAGCGACATCACTGAACCCGCAACTCGACAACCACCTATCGTGTCCTTCTTGATAGAATCTATTCAGAACGGATGCTTGAGCAAGGGTGAAGAATAACGATTGAAGGAGTAAAACTACAAGCATCGGACACGTCGCGTGGTGAATGAACAGAGATAAATGATCGATGATGAGGAAGAGATTCAATATTCCCAAGTGAGTCACCAAACTGATCGAAATGAATTCAATTGTGCAAGTTTTTTTGAACGAAAGACAAGCATTGAAATAAATATTTATCGGAGGATTATCAAATGTGTAAAGAACATCTAGCAGAGACGGTAACCTGCAACGCCAATTTTTAACTGGTCGGAAGTTGACTTTTACCATCGATATCGACATCCCCTATGAGCGTCTTATTCAAAGGATCTCCACAGATGCCAGTTATCCTGAAATTAGATGGACACATGGAGGAGTATTTAATGTTCCGCGAATTAATGATGCCAACCTGCAGATATCATAGGCGAAATTGCCCAATCCCGTGAATATCTCCCATCCATCAGCGCTTGTCGTTGTAGTGTCGTTCGCACCTGAATCATGTTTCGAAAATATCTTTTGATATCAGAAAAATGCTTTGCAAATAATTAAATACCATGCAGCACAGCAAACAGCACGTATCGATCGTCGGAAGCCCGCTTGCGAATGAGAGGACCGCCACTGTCGCCCTGGGATATTCGATTTTTGATCTAGACTCTCCAACCCCTTCCCCTTCATTTACTTGCCAAGATTTTTCCCTGTAGTAACTGTCAATACAGTTCTCTATAATAATTGTTGGCCTTCACTCATTTACGAAGATCTTGCGGATGAGAAACTAACCAATGCGCCACGTCCTTCTGTCTCCTTCTTCGTTCGATAGGTCAGGAAGAATTTACTTCTGAATATCGGCTGATACACTACGTCCGGGTCCTCCAGATTGAAGGTCATGCGCAGCAGTTTCTCGCCCGATTCACGACCTAAAAATTAGAACAAACAACAAATAAAAATCTATTCCTTTCTGGTCTCACTTCACGTCAAAAAATGACCTAATTACCGTCCGGGTTTCGGCATTCATATGGAGACCATGTTACAATTTTTAAATCAAATTGGAACTCGCCCCACTCTCCCATGCCACCGCCGAAGAACTCCATCTTGCGATCGGACCATCCATCTTTCCTGTAGTTTTCCTCCATTGGAAGACACAGATAGCCCATTGCATTGCCTTCGATATCCTGAATCATTTTCGAAATTGTCTTCATCCTCCATTATGAATGCTTTTGAAGGAAACGCGCATGCTCCAATTCCCCAACGGCGAGATCTCCATTCGACGCGCCATTGAAGGAGCGATAGATCTTGCGACGGACGCCCACTTGCTTGAACGTCTCCTAAACGACGGAACCGGAATTGACGGTCGTCAACTTGGTAAACCGGTGCAGAAGCCAAGTGTGTTCCTCCGTATAACACGGTGGCTTTGTCGTGAATTTCCACGCCGATATAACTGTACGGGATAGATTTATTTGACATGGCTTGGGTCAGAACTTACTTGAAGCAATGCCTAGCGGTTGCGACGTGACGTCTCGAAATTAATGAGCCGGTGCAGTATCCTACTTGCCTGTCAATGAAGTGAACACATTTCGGGTTTTTCAATTCAAGCTGCTCACTGCGTTGCTTCCAGCACCGTTCTAATGTAGACGATCCATGGCCAATCCTTGATTTCGAAATCTTTTCCGAAGTACATCCGGTTACTGAAATTATTTTCGTGAAATCGGAAAATCGAAGCTCAACCTGGGTGGCTTCTTCCCGCATTCCATCTGGATCTCTTTGTTCTCCTCTTCCGAATATTTAAAAGGAACTTCCTTCATCAGTGCTTCGATGACTGCGTCCATTTCCTGAAATGATGCTTATTATTTAATAATTTAAATTAATAAAAAAATAAATAAAAATAATAAAATAAACCTGTTCCTGCTTGTGCCAATTAAGTCCGCTCGCGGCGTTTGCCCTATGCGACCCGTGCTCCTTCAATCCGTTATGAAGCGTCAGGTCTGCAAATCTCTTTTTCAATTTCTTTTCCTTTTTATTTTGCTAAAAATAACAATAACAACAACAATAAGTCTCACCCTTTTCGATGTACGAGGCGACAAACAATCTGCGTCCGAAATCCTCGCCATTCTTGCAGATTCCAGTGTGAATGCAGATGAAAGTGGAAAAGTACTCGACTCGATGGGCTTGAGTGAGGAGAGTGGTCTGAATAGATTGAACAGCCTTTGCATTTCAATAAATATTGTTATGGCATGCAAAGGTAAACAGATGAAAAAGTGTTGCCACATCAAGCGATTGCACAGTCGAATGCGACTACACTAGGTTGCGCATCGATGAGGCCGACTTGCTCGGTGGGAATATGATATCCGACTTACCGAAATAACTACTTATTTACCAATTCAATTTAAAATGACAGATGAACAAACTAACCTCATCGCCAACCGGGTTCTCCCATTGATTGATTACAATTCCAATGAGATACTTCGACATCACTGTGCCATCCTCGTTATATTCGTAGTCGATCAGTGGAGAGCCGCGCTGTTTCTGCAGAGAAAACTCTGATAACTACCGTAATCAGTGCACACCATAGTCATGGTGACGTTGGTGTAGAACTGCATCAGATGACAATCGTCGGCTTCCGGTTCGGCACAAGGCGATTTCGAAGAGTCTATGCTCTTTACGGATACGTGCCGCTCAACGATTGCTGTAGTCACATCTGCAGAAGATTTCGGTTAGATTTTTCGTTACTTATTACACCTTTTATCTCCATCTCCTGCACAACCTTGAACGAGGGGTCCCACAACACGTCCTCGTGGATGCAGATTGGTCTGAAATTGTATTCTCTCTGTTCAAATATCGGTTCAAATTAAGATTACTTGATGTAGGACTCCAGCGGAATTCTCCGTTCCAATTGCACGAGTGCGATATCGTATTCGTTCTAGAAAATTATTCTAATTCAGTCATCAATCAAGACAGCGCACCGTACGCTCCTCCTTGCTAACGTATGGCGCGATCACTTTGGTAACTCTGATCCACCTCTTGCCGGTCCTCATAGGATCGTAGTGCTCGGAGAAGATATCTTCCTGAAATGTGCCTGCACCTCTTATTCATTAAAATGCAAACGTCATGGAACGGGAACTTCTCGTCGCTGTCTGCATCCTTCTCGGTGAAAATGGCAGCCAGTGTGGATTTCGTCTTTTCCAGAATGCTAAAATATCTTTTTCCGAAGCTATAGTTGAAAGCTCACTGCTGCAAGCAGCTGTTGCTACTGATGGGATGCAGGGGCGAGATTAACGCGCCTGAACACTTTTTTTCGTTCCGCTAGCCGCAGTTATTCCGTACCTGCACACGAAAAGTACTCGCTCTTGCAGCCGAAAATGCCAAAACTGCAAGTCTCCAATTTCGTCACAATAGTGACCAGGAACGAGTTCGCTAGCTCGAAGGCTGAGTCGGCATTTCTGGAAAAGATGTTTTAAGATTTATTGACACCATTTAAGATTTATTGATATACCTCTTCCCGCAGTGCCTCTTGAGCGAGCGTTGCTCCGTCTTGGTCAGTCGCGTGAACGGCGTCGACTGACGAATGAAGTGAACGTACTCCTCCGCCGAGCACTTGTCCTCTTTGTGGAAGGGTATGAACTCGCCTGAATAGTCGACTAATTCATCGGTACTTCTTAGGTTCCTGCCCTCCCCATTCCCTACGTTCGGTAGCAGGCTTGAGGGACCCAGAAACCAAAGAAGTTCCGATTCATCAACGACAAACCATCCAGAAAGTAGGCAAAGTCCGAGTGCTTCTCAGGCGTTTGCCATTCGAATCCATGCACGCACGCGCCGACCATTTTGCACAAGAAATCGTTCCAGAATTGAATGCTCACAGCGGTTCCCTGGACAGTGAAAAATATGGTAATTCTAGGCAATCTCTTACATCTCCTAACGAGATTCCAAGCAGAATTTCACGGTCGTTTACAGTTTCGGTCCAGATTTCGCCAGGGCTTTCCTGAAATGGGAGACCATAGAACTAATATTTGGGTTTCCAGGTTCACCAAAACGCCTGTACCAGTGGTTGCACTAGTCAAGCGCTCCTCGCAGTGTAACTCCAGACAATGCAGTTTGGCAACGCCAAACTCGATGGATCGCTTATGGAAGGCTGCGGTGACTGGTCCCGCTGCAACTTAGTTTAGTCTCTTCACTTCGCACACTCTCTCGCCCGGTCGACCAACAAGAGAGTGTGTAAAATGAAGAGACTGATGGAATTCCAATGGAATACACTTCCAACAAGAAAACCCATTTCATAACATGCGCGCAAATGACAGAATGAGATACAACAAATACTTACACAGGTGGGTTACGTTAATTGGAGATTTCGCTGCCATAGTATCGGCATGGAAGCTATTGAGGCAGATGGGATTAAGATTTTCAGGGAAAATCTCCTCTATTTGAATAAAGGCCAAGTTATAGATCTGTGAATTTGATTAGTAAAAAACTTTAAATATCTAATTCGATACATTTTCCGTTTCCGAAATCGTTGGAATGATTACGTGGGAAATTTTGAGCACGTTAACAACTGGAAATGGTCATTAATGAAGTCAAGAAATAGACGACTAGCCTATTCCAGTCACGTTTATGAACACGAGTATTTCCAAAGAATCTATTGGAGTTGGTGTTCCGTCACTGAAAGTCTTCCATTAGGTGATAATTATTAGAATGTCTGGCATTGATTTTCTATTCGGCTCACAAAATAAAGGGCAAGTTATCAATCCGTAAACTATTTACACACCCATTGGACACGGAGCTTCTGGCAGCAACGACGTGCCGAGCGGTAATAGCTGCTGCCCCGTTGAATCTGATCAGATAATTCGAATATTAATAATGAAACGTAATTCAAAACTCCTCTCACCCTTGCGTGACTTTATTGTGTACAACGACAAACCAATCAACGTGATCATCGCTGTAAATTACAGATAATGAGATAAATGAGATATCATTTGGTAGGGGCATCACAAAAATGCTCACTGCTTGTATCCACAAGTCGCTTTCCACTCATCGTAGTACTCTTGATTGCATCGATCGAGACGAAATGGAGGTTTGGAGGAGGGAATAATGGCCAAGCTTATTTCGACGAACAACACTATCGACTGGAGAAACGGAAAAACACGCATTGAAAATGTACATATGTAGTGGAATGAGCAAAGAAAGATTTATATTGCTCCGTTATACTATTCCCAAGTGAATCATCGAACTGATCCAATTTGGAACAAATTTTGAGAAAGTGTTTTTTCGAAGTGAATTCATTTAATAAATCTACTGCATTAATCTTGCAACAAGAACATCAGCAGTAGCGAAAAAATGGCGTACATTTGGAAACAATTATTGATTGGATTGGAGAACGGATTGGAATGACTGAACTAAATAGGAGCTCAACATATCAAACATGATGTGAAATGAAAACAATACTCATATTATTGAATATTTAATCTCAACGTTGTGATATTAAGAATCGCTCGATGACTTTTGACTTCCCACAGTCGCAATTAGGTGATCCTGCTGCGAAACTGTGAGATAGTGCCACGCTGAGAAATATTATTATATTGACGCAGTAAATAATCCGAACTAACCCTGGAAGCATTCATTTCGATTATTTTCGCAAATATAATCATCTCGATTGCACTTATTTCTCAAATTTTCAGCTTAGAAGTGGGTATGGAAATATCACTTACTCGAAGTCACAGTGCATCTTTTGCATCGCGTAGCTAGCAATTGTGGTGTTTGTACGAGTTACTGAAATGGCTAATAGTTACAAATACCCCACCCCACAACTGTAACATCTATGTGCGGATTATTATTATTATTATTATTATTATTATTATTATTATTATTATTATTATTATTATTATTATTATTATTATTATTATTAAATACCTGGCTAGAAAATTAACCTGGTATCTGCTTCTCGCAGTCATTCTCACATTCTTGACATGCTCTAGATGCCATTGTGAAATTTTGAAAGCAATCAAGGCAGCTGAAAAGGGAAAAAATTAAGAGATCTTTATAGAGTGAGTACATGTCAACGAGACAGCGATTCATTTGATACATCATTGTGTCAATGGGACCAGAGGAATCTAAAAAAATTATTTAAGTTTTAAACAATTTATTAAACTCACGCTGGCATGGCTCAGTAGTCGGACACGCTTGGGCATAAAATATGAATCGCACTCTGCGATTGCAAAACATTTCAACAGCCTTATCCATTTGTGAGTATTCTGGACAGATCATGGTTTTAATACATGTTAAATGACCAACTATCAGAACACGTTGTACACTTTTCGCAATTAATAACTTTGTCGTTTTTGCAGCATCTGAAGCGAGAATAAAACAATGTTTAATAAAACGAATAAAACAATTTTAAAACAAAATATACAACACCTCAAAAAACAAAACTCACTGTAGTTTGCAACGTTTCTTCTCTGTCAAACAAGATACTTCGGTGATGTTATCCCGAATCTCCTCGAGAAGGGAAGAAGTGGCTGACTTCTGTTCACCCCTGTCCATAATCTCGAACAATTCCTTGAAAGCTGGCACATTTCTCAATGTTTCCTTTCCTTTTTCTCCGTGGATGATTTCTTTCACTTCATCAATAATTATGGTTCTCACTACAGTAGGATCCTGAAAAAAGGTTCCAGTACGTTCGAACAATGTTTTGTTGCGAATTCGATAAAAAAAACAAGAAAAATATGAAGATGCCTTACCAGAGGCATTATGTGAAGTATGTTTGGCTGACGGGCAACCAATCGGGGTGAAGCATTGAATGGACAAGAGAGAAATAGCAGAATAAGGAAGATCATAATACTTTCTCGTTTGAAGTGCGAAAGAGCCAGAGTTTATGTAGGATCCATACACATTGTTAATCCACTCATTCGATCCGTGATTTTATTGGCTGAATGACATTCACCAACGAATGTTCGATGCCAGTTAGGAATTCGAAATCATTTCCAAACTGCTCTAATCGACTTGTTTGAAATCACGCACGTTATCATTGTTCACAAACATTTTATCACGCAAGCAAGCCGGAATCACTGTGCAACATTCATCAAAAGTCGAAATCAAGAATATTAATTGCATGCGTATTGGTTGGTCGGGAATTATTCGATAAGGAGGGCGGAGTCTTTGTTTTGCATGCATGCCAAATGCCGTGTATTTATGGCCCCGAATTGATTAATTAATATAACGATAATCGAATTCAGGAAACTGGAATGACGACGCTGATGGGCAGATTCGATGCTGGTATGGCCGACGAATCGACTCTTAAGGCGGCATCTGCAACTGTCGATGGTCCAGTCGACTTTTCTGCAGGAGTTCATCACTGATCTGCTACGTTTGGCAAATCGATATTTTGTTGCAACCAAACTCCCTTCTACAACTGAAATTGTATACTCTTGTTAGATTTGAAGCATGATTAGTAGCGGCTCTTTATTTTTCTGTAGAAAGAGTCGAATTCATTGAAAACACCAGTCGAATTAGGGCAGAGTCTCATGTTGATGCATGCCTGAAATGTAAGAATGGCTTGATTTCGATCTAGTCGCGTGTCTGACCTCTTCGGGGTTTCTGAGGACGATTTCGAGGTTCTTCCACATCTTGGGGAGCAATTCATCGAACACTACGTCACACTGCAATTCCTCGTGATGCAAAAACATAAAACTTTTTTAAAGGAGTATGGGCACGAATATTTTCATAGGCAATCTGGTGACATAGTCAAGTTTATCCCTTGCATCCGAGTGCAAAGCCAAAATTTGAAGTCTCTAGCTCAATTTTGAAGCGAGTTATGCGCGCGCAAAGGTTTCCGATAATGCAGGAAAAATCATGATGCGCGGTGCAAAGGGAAGGGGTGAGAGGGAGAAGGGAAGGGAGAGAGGAGGAGGGAGCACTCTGTTTGTCTGACTCTCTCGCTCTCTCACCCTCTTCCCTACAGTATTTTCAATGATCCTGCAGGCCAGTCGTGGTGGGAGCCCATCATTTCGCCTCGTACCCATACTCCTTTAAGCTAACGTCATTTAGACGTGACGTCGTCTCGAAAAAAATTCGGCACAAAATCACCGTAATTGTCAACATGGGCAAGACCCAGAAGACAGGTTTTCAAAATAATTGAGTATTTTCCGTGAGCCCGTCCTCCGATGCCATCGCAAACGCACTCATCAAGAAGCAATTGTTGTTGCATTTTTCCCCATACCTCACCCTAGTCAAAATTGTCGGTTTTGGCCAAATTCAGTGTTACTTTGTTCATAAAAAATACAGAGTTAACTCACTTCGCTCGGGTACTTGGGGAGTTGTTTGCAGATCTTCTCCGAGACGAATTCCGCGAACTACAAAAAAATTTATAGTCCAATAACTCTTAATTGTCTTAATTAAATAATTGATTAAATAATTAAATAATTTAAAAATTAATTAATTAAATAATTAGCAATAAGTCTTGCAAGTGTCCAAAAAAGCAAATGTGTGACTTACAGCTGCGCGGTCGGTTTCGCTAGCGACGACTTTCTTAAAGGGGGACAGGCACGAAGCGAGAGAGAGTCATCTTAGCCAGAGGGTATATTGGGCGCGCTCTCTCCATTTCACACGCTCTCTCGCTTGTTGCCTGCACCGCAGGGTCATTTGGCACACAGCCAATTGATCATATCTAGGTTTGAACTCAAAGTGATAGTCTGGGAGTTTCGAAAGTGTAATCGGGTAACGACGACCCATCATCTCACGTCGAGAGCTCAGTTAACCAGACATTCGTGCCTATACCCCTTTAAACGCGGCAGCCATTACATGACAATCGTCGCAGGCTTCATAATCGGAATTATTCTGAAGTGGATATAGTGCAACCGCGACAGTTTACTCACAATACCTTGTTCAATCTTTCCTTAGCTGCTAGCTTGTGGGTGAGGAGCATTCCGAGATTGAGTTCCTTGGCGTCTCGCTCGTCACACATGTGCATTGCATCACAGACAGCAGCTTCGTCCCGCTAAAACATATTCAGGACTTTTCGATTCTTGGACCCACTCATTCCCTGCGGTCATTCTCTGTCGAGAACAGATTAGTGTCTATCATTTTCCCGTCTCTCTAGATGGTATACATCACAATTTGCCTATTCGGCCCTACGTATATGAGGCCGTTCGCGAGAGAGACGCGCAAGGGTTCATTCATTCATTCATTCATTCATTTATTTCCGTTATTATCATTTACAATAAGTTGCGAATAAGAGTTCCAGAAACGGAGGTCCGTCGAATAGATCGAATCGGTTGGGTTGCTTGGCAGCAAGGGTAGGGGGGGGGTGGGAGGGAGGGGGTCAAATATCGAGCCAGTTGGCAATAATAGAAGGGGGGTAGAAAGAAGAGGGTTGAGAACGAATAAAGCTACAAAAGACATTATGGGATGACTCTACTCTGTCAGAAGGGAGGGAATTCCAAATTTGAATTGTTCGAGATACAAGGGTGGAACTAGAGTTACGTGGAATGAATGGTAGAGAAATACGTAAACAATGAGTGTTTCTCATAGGACGAGGTGGGGGTGCATGG
>LS592586.1:216118-240587 GCA_900490775.1 Pristionchus maxplancki | reverse complement strand
TGAATTGTTCGAGATACAAGGGTGGAACTAGAGTTACGTGGAATGAATGGTAGAGAAATACGTAAACAATGAGTGTTTCTCATAGGACGAGGTGGGGGTGCATGGACTAGAAGAGAGGATACGTCAAGGGAATATCTATGATTCATGATAGACTGTAGAAATACAATATCAGTTACGAATCTACGACGTTCTAAGGTAAGTTCAAGTCATAAAGTCTTGGCACAGCTGGGTTGGCACAGCTCTTTCGAAAACGGCCTCATCCCCCCCCCGTTTTTCCACCCCCCATAACTTACGAGATACGGCTTGAGTAGGTCTATGATGACATCGGTCTCGCTAGCCACCAGCATGCATTCCGCCCAGTGAGTAGCCTGCCAATCGATCAGTGAGCGTCATATTACCGATAGGTCTACCGTACCGAAGAGCAGGACAAGATGAGAATGAACTTAGTGTCGAGCAGCACAGCGTGCTATTGATAACCGAAAACCTCATTTGCGTGGCGGACGGCTATTTCTCTTCCCTCTCTCACTAATCTTTTTCCGTCCTCTCATTTTGCCCTGTATTCGCTTTACAGCCCGGTCGGTGTTGAGAAATTAGGATGAAATGAGGACAATTTCTCATAGTTCATGCGAAACATAAGTCAAAATTAGTTGGTTCCCTCAAATTGTTCAGAAAATGCGCTCGCGGTATTACTGTTTTCGTTGAAACACAAATGTACTTCATTGAAATTGCTCAAAATCACTGTTTTTCGTGGATATACTGAAATAACTCACAGGAAATTTTTGCTTGAAGCATGTGATTTACATGTTTCGATAGCTAACACATTTGCCGAGAAGCTGCTGGAAGCCGATTTTCAAATTATCACTTTTGACGCTTGATATTTGCGATAAACTACCGAAAATGGCCGAAAACGGTGTTTTTCGTGGAAATCCCGAAATAACTCACCAGAAATGATAGCTTCATGCATGTAAATTGCATGATTCGATAGCTGATACCTTTGCCGAGGATCGTCTGGCAGCCGATTTTTAAATTTCATCCTGGTTTTCTCGTACCACTGCTATTTCACCCCAAAACCAGTGATTTTTCGCCGCAAAACCGGCGCGAACGGCGTGAAATGACTCGCTCTCTCCCTCTCCCTCATTAGAATACGTCCGCCGCGGCGAACAAAGGCGCTCGTGTTCAATGGCACGCTGTGAGCAGTATCACAAGATTGTCGAAAGCCTCGAGGAGGAGTTTTGCCGCCATCTACAAATGTCACTGTCACTTTAGTAGAAATGTTAATTTTTTTAATGTTAGATCGCGCCTTATTCGATTTTTAGTTCACTTTGAAGAACTCACGCAAAAAACGAAATTTGAAAAATCATAGCAATTGTTTATTATAAATAGAGTTTCGAAAACGAGTGATTGCGCGAAAACGAGTACTCGTTTAGCTAATCCAAACGAGTACTCGTTCTCGGCGAGCTCATTTTCCACTCTCTAGCGAGTACTCGCGCGGTCGGTATGAGAATAGGGAGAGAAAAGAGTGAAAAATTAATCGGATAAACCGCCCGCCCCAGCCAGCAATGAGCAGAATGAAGCGAGTACTCGCGAAATTCAAGTACTCGCGAGTGACGAGTACTCGTTTTCATCTCCGACAACCGCTCGCGAGCATAACGAGTACTCGAATGGCTCGGCAAACGAGTATTCGTTTAAATTTCTCGCCGAGTACTCGTTTGTTTTCGAAACTCTAATTATAAACAACTTACCATAATTATGGTATGGCAATCAGTGCACTTGTCTGGTTCCTCATGCACGGGAACGCGATTATATTTGAGCATCTAGTTGAGCATCTCTTCCTATGAGAGAAATCAAAGATAAATACGTTTCAGAAAAGCTTACAATTACATACCCTGTGAGCGAAGAGGCATGCTGCTAGGGCTAAAACCACGAGAATGATACGCATCTGTAAATGGAATCAGAACGTAGAATAATATCAAGGAGATGAGTCTGCGTGACTGATGTTTGAATGACCCGCTTGGACTAGAAGTAGGCGGTCTCTGTCGCCTGCTTTCCCGCAGCCACATCTCTTGCCCTACTATCCTTCTTTCCATGTGCACACCTCTGACCATACTCCCCCGTGGTCGCGCCTCTACTAGGGATGGCTTCGTAAGAAATCGTCTCTTCATTTCGCGAGCTCTCTCACCGGTCAGAGAAGCAGAGAGAGCGTGCAGAATGAAGAGAGTCATTTCTTGCCAAGCCATCCCTAGCCTCTACCCCTACTGTCTCACAACCACACCTCTGATCACGAGGGGGGGGGGGGGCTCAGTTATTACCATCGTGGTGGTAGACGTATGAAGTGAAGTGCCACGTGAAGCCGATTAGAGAGACGATAGTCTTAGACGATAGACGAGAATCGTACCTATCTGACCTCTGATAACTTCCATAGTAGGGCTGGCAAATGAAGAAAAACTCTCTCATTCTGCGCTCTTTCTCGCCGAGCGGACCGGTGATAGATAATGCGAAATGAGGAGAGCATTCTCTTCATATGCCAGCCCTATTCCATAGTCCATACTCAAAATATTCAGAAAGCTTAGTTCGATGCGAATTTATTGGTTAAAACAATCGATAATACTATGATGGGGAACATGAGTTCGGCGAAGAAAACGACGAGAATACTGAGGATAGATGATCAAGAGAGAGGGAAAAGTAGAGGCAGGCGAGCGAGTTGGAAAGAATTTCGCTTTCGAACGAGAACAGCAAGAACGAATACTGGAGGTACGAGACAGTCGTCGAAGAGGGGAAGATCGCTCATTGAGTAGCATTCCCTCTTCGTCACAATAAATGCGAGAAGGGAATGAGAAAGAAATTGTAAGATCAGAAGAACAGTACAAGAGTAGATTAGAGACTTCTTAGAAAACATGAAATCTAAAAAGCTCAATCTTCTCCATTGGAGATGCTATGATCGTCCATTGTTTCGTCTTGATGGCGAAAACCCGGCGGAAATTGGTAGTTGGTCTGTAAAAAACAATTGTTTTGAGACAGACTGCTTCAGCGAAATGCTTACCGAAGTCGACGGTCGGTCTCCACCGTCATAGCCATTCATCGGTAGCTGATGAGCCTGCAAAAATACTATTCATGAGGTCGACTGACCATGTCTCCAAGAAAACCTTTGAAGAAATTCTTACCCCATTAGCTATGGCATGCGCGCTTGCGAGGCTAAGGCGAATCTGCAATGCAATCAATTGATGCTAAAGCGTTTTTTGGAATCAAGTTTTCATTTTAGCAGCGAAATATGAGAACCTCATCATCCACTGCAGCCTTGAAGGCGGCGGGATCGTCACCGGGCTTGAACCGCTTCTGAACATAATTAAATATAATAATAAATAATAATAATAATAATAATTGTGACTCACATTTCTGAGGCGCTCGTCGCACTCGGCGCTGTTCCTCATTGCAGCAATATCTCGATTCAATTGAAGACCTTGAGCTGCTTGACGTTCCAGCTGTAATGGGAAATGGGCACTCAAGAGTAGAGTGCGGAGAGGAAGAGTGAAAGGCAGGGTCTTCCTCTCCGCGCGGCGAGGAATGAGAGGGGGGGGAAGAGTAAGAGGGAAAGGGATTAACTCTTCCGGAAGAGTTCGAACTCTTCCGGAAGAGTAGATTCCCATTCGCTTCGATTTTCGTGTTTTGAGATCGGATTTTCAGCTAATTAGACCAGAATTTGCATGACAAACATTACTGAGGCCTCCATTATGCATTTGCATTGCCCTAGATTGAGATTGCCACTATGAGAAATCCTCGATTCTAATCGACTGGAATCCACTATTTTTGGACCCCAATCTGACAATTATGTGTATGAAACTTCAGATTTGAGGATGTGTATATCCTAACGCATGGAATTGGATCAAAATTAGATCCAAGATAAAAAAAAAGATCCAAAATTATCATTTACAATGTGCCCTACCGTGCGCGCAATAGCGCACATGTCTGAAAAAAAAGGGAAAGTTATCCCCGGTGGGCTCTGTGTGCTTGAGGTAGTATTTCATGCAAAAACCCGTATGAAAAAGTCGCTTCCTATCGATCCCCATTGTCCAAACACGATTCTACAATCTACTCTTCCGGAAGAGGGCCCACTCTTCCGGAAGAGTAGACCGCTCTCCCTCTCTCTTCCGCAAGGAATGGGACCTTTCCCTCACTCTTCCCTCTTCATCTCCGCACTCTACTCAAGAGTACTCGGATGGAAAAGTTAAACGTGGCCCCCATATGCAAGGCACTGGCTTCTGCGGAGCCGCAGCTAAGATTAAAGATCAGTTCAATCCGGAATGCCTAATCATTCAAATAACAACTCACCAATCTGTCTCTATCGGCCACTTGCTGCTTGAGAGAGTCGATCAGGGCTGAGAGATTCGCAACCTAAATTGGAGATGTGCTCAATGTCGGACCTAGTTTAAATGTGAGATCGATCGATAGAGTTTAATGAAGAGGTGAAACCCTTTTTGTCGACTGTGAAGGGGCCTGAAAGATACCTCAATCTCCAATTCCTGGACCTTTTCGCTGTCGTTCATTGCTTGAGCACACTTTAGCAGGAGAGATCGCTCTTGCTCTTTCAACTGAAATGAAATCTCGGTGAAATACTCGGGGAATCAAACAATACCTGAGCATTCGCTGCTCTCATTTCTTCGTTGATTCTGTTGACGATGTCGATCTTCGCTCTCTGCTCTACGATCTCACTCTGGAGGTTCGACTCCTAAACCATTAGTTTATTTTAAAAAAATTTTAAAAATTTATTTTTTTTATATATTTTCGAAAATCCTTTTTTAGATCCTGGACCTTTCTCGTGTGCGCTGCTCGTTCGATCCCTACGGCAATTTTCAACTCCCACAGCTCGGACTCCTTGTTTGAGAGCTCATGCTTCGTGGATAGATACTGCAAATATGCGTGTGAATTTTATAGCACTTTCAAA
This sequence comes from Pristionchus maxplancki, assembly GCA_900490775.1. Lineage (NCBI taxonomy): Eukaryota > Metazoa > Nematoda > Chromadorea > Rhabditida > Neodiplogasteridae > Pristionchus > Pristionchus maxplancki. Next base: position 235,648 of record LS592586.1, on the reverse strand, counting down.
ATCACTGGAAAAGGTTCTGGTACCTCAGCAATCTCCTGGTACAAAGGATTGCCGGCGATAGCGTCAGCGAGCTGAAAATGGTTGATGGCATCCTAAACTGATGAGTCAACAAACATACCTTTTCTCGCAGGTCCCTGTTTTCCTTGGTGAGCTTCGCCAGCCTCCTTTCCATGCCCAGTTTCCGCTCGTTCTGCTCCCGTCTTGACAAAGCCTCATATGTTTCTAGTCTCTTCAAAATACACATCCAGTCTTGTTTCACTAGTATTATCTCAAATTAAACCTAAGAACAGACTTTAGCCTTCATGGTGGCTGTACTGTAGAGGGCGGACGGGTTCCGTCGAGTCGATTTCCGCCGCCCGCCTCGCCCGACTTGCGCCTTCACATTGCATTTTTGGTCCTCCTGGAATTTGATGATTTAAACCCAAACAAATATTTTCGAAATGATCAATCAAAGTAAAGCGTTACATCACTAGAAGCTTCGGCGAGTGCAGCGGATTCACTCATATCTGAAAATAATTTCTCTGTTCGCCGGAGACGAGAGAAAATACCTTCGTCCATCGACTCTGCCGGGGCGATTGACGAGAAATTGGTGAGTTGCTTGAATTACGGTTGATTAGGAAATAGAAGTGAATCGGTAGAGGTATGGAAGAGCTGTGAACTCGTAGAGAAATCGAGCATACAGGCATCATTGCAAAGACTTTAAACACGATTATGGTAACGTGAAATGCGGAAGTAAACACATAAAAATGCATTCATTTTCGAAATTATCCGTGGGTCCTAATTACAAATATAGTTACAAATATTCTACGGGGAAGTATGATACGACAATGTCATGGTAGAAACAACTAGCTGGTATTGAACAAACCCTGGACTTATAAAAAAATGTTTTCAAGCATTTGTCCTTCTAAGATAGCCTATCCGACTGAGTTGAAACTCCGTTGCTTCTCTGTAGTCGGAAAACTGAAAATATAACCACAATTAATTAATTCATGAGATTAATTACCTCTTTATTCACTTTCTTGAGCTTGTAATCTTTGAGAACTGCCGCACTCTTTAGCCCTTCGATCTGTAATCGGCTCGTATATCTCCCTAGCACTTTATAGACTAAAAAAGCGAAAGAAACGACGTAATTGCACGTCGCTCACCTCATCCTGCTTCGTTTTCAGAGAAGTTTCCATTTGCGATTTGAGCGTTGCGTTCTGAGCAGAATACTGTGCAGTTGGATCATGTTTCTCTTACCGTCCAATCCAGGGCCCTGATCTGTGCTTGCGCCGCAGCCAGCTGCAATGGCATTGTTTTGATTGTTATGATATGTTGTTATTGTTGATGAGGTATGATGAGGTAAGGTGTTATCATTAAATCTATGGAAGCAGATGCTGATCAAGATAAAAATCCGAACCTGCTCTCTCAGATCCATGTTGTCATCTATTTCTGGTTCCGTTTGAGTCTGCAAAGAATTTTCCATTGAATTAACAAAATGACTCTCCCAATTTTCAAACCTCTTTATTCTCGTAGAACATGGCTATTGTGTCCGTAGGAGATGGCGGCGTGAAGTCGAGAGGCGAGTTGACGGCGAGAGATGTATTCGAGGGGCAGAAGGCCGATTGCTGGAAATGTGTTAAAATCTATCAGTTCTGAGTCAGAACTTCTTACGATTCTCAATCATTTTGAGACTCACATTTGAAGATGTCGTTTCGCTCTTTGTACTCGCATGATCAATTCCTGTCGAGCGTATCACTGAAGTATGCTCTCCGAGATACGCCTGAAATACGTTTGAAGTCTATCATAAAAAAATTGCGAATCTCATGTGGCCGAACTAGTTGCAGGATAGGCAGCCGCTACCAGTACGACCCCCGCTGACTACTAGCTAGAACTAATATTGCCAGTCTAGATTGGCGAGCTATCAACCTGTTCTGATGCTTCGAATCCATTCAAGACTGCGATCGGCGCGGAACAGCCAGGAATGAGTAGACGATTTGCTTCCTCGATCTAGAATATATCATTCGCTCTCGCTCTCATGGTGAGGAATGGTCTAACTCTCTCACTTTCGGCTGCTCTCTCGCTTCTCTAACCGACGAGAGAGCATTGCCAAATGAGAGAGTCAGACGATTGCTCCTCATGCTACATGATACCTTGGTGTGATTCAAGATGGGAATGGGGAGGGGTTTCGAAGTCTCGCTCGTAGGCTGATTTTGAACAATCTTCGGTTGATGAGCAGCCATGATCATCTGTGAAGAAGAAATCCTCTGACTCTCTCATTTCGCAATGCTCTCTCGTCGATTAGAGAAGCGAGAGAGCAGGCGAAAGTGAGAGAGTTATACCATTCCTCACCTTCACATTCGCCTGGGCAGCTTCCTCTGCCGCACGCGCCGCTGCGTTGTCTTGCTATAATTAATTTATAAAAACTTTTAAAAAATCTTCAAAAAAATAAATAAAACATTTTTTTTAATTGTCGACCTCCGTGACTCACTTTTCTCCTCGGTTTGTACGTTCCCGTGCCTTGCGCCCTTCTCGATCCCTTCTTCCTCGCCGGTGCATCGTCGCACCGAGGCAACTTTGGGGCCGAACCATCAGGGGCATGCATAGCCTGAACAGAATGTACAAGACTATCAATGGATTAAAGGTTTAATTACCCATGTTTGAGGTATGACTGACTGATGGGATTCTACCCAGAAACGTCGCACACACGCTACAAACACCTTCCGTGAAACCTACCCCTTCCCGTTCTCTCACCACTGAGATCTCACCAGACTATCAATGACCATATAATCAACTGAAACGCACTGCGGGATACTGTTGTTGCTGCGCCATCGTCATTCGTTGCAGCTCCTGCGAGTTGGGTGGATCCGTCTGGGAAAATCGTTGGATTTTTTTTCAACGTTTCCCAAACAACTCACGAATCCCTGAGCAAACTGCGCGTGTTGCAGATTGCTTTGGAATGAAGTTGTCGGATCCTTAAAAAAATAAATTGCATTGATCATAGGAAGGAACTTACACTTGGCAACTGTGCGACCGATGGCTGATATAGATGGTTTCCGAACTGTTCTGGTCCCTGAAATGGTAAATCTTCTTCTTCATCTAACATGATTACACGTCGCGCGAGTGTCTCTGGCAAAATCACGTGCAAATCTTCAGAGTACTGTAACTTTGGTCAACGACCTAGTTAGCAGTTTTTGAAAACAGATTTGGAGTCAGCACAGTCGACTTAGTAACCCCACGATTTTGGGTGCAGATCGGGATATGTGAGTTGAGATCATTCCCATGTAAATATGAAACGACCTCATTATTCCCCGACGAGAATCCGGCTAGATGCAATGCATCATTGGTTTGCGGTCCGTTCATCTAAACATGAATCATAATCAAAATCAAACATCAAATGTTGCCTCAACTGCTCCTGACTCCTGCCCGTGCATCAGATGAACGCCCTCGAAACGAGTGGCATCGAATGGTTGAGACTGCGGAATATGCGTGATTGGCTGCAGCTGATTGCGATGCATCTGATGCTGAGGCACTTGGAACTGCTGCCTGGGTTCCTCCCTCATGCCCTGCTGCATTTCTTGAGCAGCCCGATGCTGCAGTTGCTGCGGCTGCTGCAGCTGCATCGCCAGTGGCTGCTCAATATGAGGTGGAGGCAGCACCTGCTGTGAGTGAGAATATGACAAGTGCAACTCTAGATTGTGCGCATCGGCTTTCTAATGCCCCCTTCATTGTCGACAAATGCTGATGGATCTCTCTCTCTCTTCATTTTACGTACTCTCTCAGTAGGTCGAGAATGATCCATCAGCTTTTATCGACGATGAACCCCCCATTACACTGCACCTGAATCGGCGTCGCTCCTGTGAATTCTTGAGGCACACTGAAGGCAAGTAGATTGTGATAGTGAGGCATGAGCACGTCCGGATGAAGCATGACCTGCGATTTTGCACCGTTTCGACATCTGACTAAACCATGACTATCTACAAAAAATAGCGAGAAGAAACACAAAAGAACGGTAAAGACTGGGATATTCTAAAAATTCGTGCATTCCAGCCAACACTTTCAATGCTCTCTCACCGGACGTAGCCAGGGATCATCGCGAACTGATAAATTGCTGGATCGATAAATTGCTTGACTCACGCTGATATCTCCGCCTGTTCGTATGAGATGGTTGCGAACGGGCTCGCGATAGTCGAATCGAACCAACTGCACGAATGACTCGATATTCGCTAGATTGGTCATGGTTACGCCCTGAAATCAATTGCAGTTTGAGATGACGCCTGAGACAGGGCTGTGCAAAAATGAAACTGCTCTCTCATTCTCGCATTCTGCCTCGCCATTTCTGACCAGCGAGAGAGCATTGCGAAATGAGAGTATCTCAAAATATTACACAGCCCTGGTTTGAGATCTCACGTTCGGATCGGCCATCTTATCTCGGCGAAGTGGAGAGAATCGACGTGAGTTGGACTTGAAAAGGGGTTGGATGCAATTCGAGAGATGAACGAAGAAAATGAACGCGGACAACAACAGAAAAATGACGAATCCGCACTCTCATCTCATAAAGTTGAGGCAAATGTCCAGAAAAACGGCTCAGAAAAGAGAGAAAGCAGATTACGAATCTCTCCCAAATGGGATGGAAAGAGAGGCTGACAGAAGAGGAGAAGCTTCTAGAATAGGGATTTTTTAAACATTTTTTTATGTTTAAATCCCCCCCAATTACAAACGGTGGGATCGGCACAGTAGGTCAACTCCATAGTTGATTTGTTGCGCGGTAGATCACCCACGAGATGACTCATCCATGTCTGCTTCACGCAAAGAGGTCTACACATAAAAAACCCTCTCGCTCAATGCGTTTGAATAACACTCAAAACAGAAACACACATCTAAAATATACCCCAAGACCAAGCCCATCCTTGCATTTGAAGGGATAATTGCAATGAGAAGAGAACACGAGGGAAAGGAGCGAGAAAATCGGCTGCTACGGAAGGGCGAAATAATTGAGAGGATGGGAAGAAGTGAGAGATGAAAAGGGAAGAGAAGGGGGCATTGTGAAACAGGGGCTCTAAGAGTGAGGCACTGAGAAATGAATCTGGAGAAGAAAGAAAAGGGCAGAATTAGGGAGTGGGCGGGACTTGTTGTTCGCCTCCCTCCTCTCATTTTTTGACTACTTCTTCTTGTTCTTTATCGCTTCTTCATATTGATCGATGAAGGAGAGAAGGAGGGAACAAACTGCGCCAATCAAAATCGAGAAGAGAGAGATAAAGAACTAATGGCAAAAAAATGATTGGCAGTTTCATCGATTCGTTCAGAGAGGAGAGAACATCAGAGAAGTGAAGTGGATGGGGGATGATTTCTAGTTTTTTACTCATTTCGAAACAGATGTTTCACTAATGACCATCTGAAGGGCAAAGAAAGTCAAGTATCACAACTCGGTGTCTAGACGAATTCGTTAGCTCAAATACATTTGCCTACCCCTGTTCTGCAACAACGGAACCGCACGTGAGGTGTCTTATTGGGCGAAATAGCAATAAATCAATCCCGCTTCCCCTCGTCCGTGTTGCTATAAAACAGCCAGAACGTATAATTCAAGAAGCCAGGACGGAAGGAAAAGTATTGGAACCAGTGAACGACAAGCTTCAAATTATCATAGAAATGGAAAAGAGGGGAGAAAAAGAATCGGCAGGATGAAAGAATCGTACGTCCACTTGCTTTATTCGCGTTGGTGAATGCCGTAAATGGGAGAGCACGGGGGTTTAGATTCTGGAGTTGTAACGCATATTTTTAGAGAGACCTAGGATTGGGGTGCGTAGTAACTAACCAGGAGTGGGACACAATAAATCTATCGAAATCAAAGCACAGTTTGAACTAATAAATATCGAAATTCGACAACTTTTCTCGATCGAGATATTGAACTGAAATGCTAGTGGGCAAGTTATTCTTTGCCCGTTCTCGTCACGCCAAAATCACCTGACCTTAGATGGAGCGATGATCCTCTCATTTACCAACCATCTATCGTCGATCAGACAGGGTGAGAGAGCGTGCGGAATGGAGAGAGCCATGATAGAGAGATGGAACGGGCGATATGGCCGCGGCTTGAACTCGTTCCGCTCGAGATTGTTAGTTTTCGTTATTTGATAGCAAAAAAAAGGATATTGGGGTTAAAACAGTGCGGATGTCGTATCCGTGGCATCAATTTGCTGCTGGATCTTCGCCTGCTTGCCTTGTTGCATACACAGTAGTGTTGCGTATTCGAAAAAAAACTCGATACTCGAGAGTCGTAGAATTCTGTAAAAATCCCATCCTGACTTGATCAAGCTCGAGTTTGAGAGAGAACGATCGAGTCAAGGATAAAGTCGGGGAAACCATCATGCATTCGACGCGTGTTCGAAAGAATCGACTGTTCATGTTTGCCGCGTTTATCTTTCACTAAAAAAAGTCAGGACATGGCGTTCTTTTGAGAACCGATTTCTTACGTCTTTGGGTGGTTTTACTCATGCCCTTTCCTCTTGATAATTCGCTTGGTTGACGCTGCTGCTCTACTAGATCAGCAAATGTCATGGATGCGGATAGTATTGAGAAGGCAAGTGACCGACATTCTAAATCAGTGCTAGTTGCGGGAGAGATATTCGAAACTGGTGGAACGGAAAGAGCAAAAGGGTGAACACTATCTCGAGCGATTTGCAACGTGCGAAATGTGATAACGCTTGAAATGGGATATCCTCAAGAAGGTTCGACCTTCAACTTTGTCACATTCACCTTTTTTCATTGCAGATAAGCCGTTCATTCTTGGGTTGAGGTCAAAAGTCGCACTTCCAAAACCCCCGCCCTCTTTTAGATGAGGAGGGGGAGGATGTCCGTTCGCTTAGTCGCAAGCATTTCTAAAGCACAAAGCATATTCTCGGGTCACTCTTTTGCTTCTCATCCTCTTCCTAATCAACGATGACTTTTCTCCTGTTCTTCTTCTCATCTTCACTGCATCTAATCAACTCATGCATACCAACGTCACCAGCTGCCATGCCACCAATACGTATGTTCAAGTTCAGTATCTAGTTTATCCTTGAATTTAACTTGTACATCAAACTTCTTGAGGATATTATGCATTCACGAGCAAATTAGGTCCGTTTTCAGCGTGTCAAAATTGCCCTTCCTTTCCCAACACTGGTTTTGCTTCCGAATCTACCTCAGTTGACGCCAATACATGTGTTACGCGAACTCTCAATTGCGGCAGTGCGACTTCTACTAGAACCATAATCAAGGTACGCATTTTCGATGGCCGATCTTCTTTCCACTAAAGATCGCCCATCGAAAAGGTTTCATCGTAGAGCAAGATTGTGTGGCAGGGATTTGACTACGTATTAAAATTTTCTAATGTATAATGTATATGTATTCCAGTACAACGGCGCTACCGACATCACCGGTACAGGCACGCTGAAGTTCACCGTGACGTGTAGTGTGGGAAATTCGGCATGGCTCTACATGGGAACGCCGATCACGCAAGCGGAGTGCTCTGAACGTAAGATTCTCAAATCTGGGCAAAGGAATGTTTTATTGACATGAAAATACGTACGTTTGTTGTACGGTACGCATGATGGATGCGATAGCGATTCAATAATCTGACCGCGTATTTCCCCTTCTTTTCCAGCCTGCCAGTCGTGCCCGACATTTCCTGCCACGTCGTTCGCTTCAGACAGCAATAGCCAATGGCTGTGCAGTGCGAACACTCACTTGCGGCGCAAGCACATCGACAAAGACCCTGATAAAGGTTTGCCGATTCCAATTATCAGTTCATACTTTCATGAGTTAGAAAATGCTCTTTCCATTGATGTCAGGTTAAGACTGCACATACGTACGGTGTGGGATACTTATTCACTGTGCCAGACTGATTTTCTGACTTTACACAAACGCCCTCATAAGCAGAGTGAATTTTCGTTAATCGACTTCCTTCCAGTACAACGGAGTCACTGATATCCCCGGTACCGGCCCGTTGACGTTCGCCGTGACATGCAATGATGCGAATACGGCATGGCTCTACATGGGAACTGTGATCACACAAGCAGCGTGCTCTGAACGTATGATTCTCAAATATGAGCAATAGAATTATATTCAGATCAATTCGACAGTGATCAGGTTAAAACTGCACATACGTACTCTGTGGGATACACGAGGGATATGACAGTGTAGTTCCCCTCCTTTTCCAGCCTGCCAGTCGTGCCCGACATTTCCTGTCACGTCGTTCGCTTCAGACAGCAATAATGTCGTCAATGGCTGCGCAGTGCGAACCCTCACTTGCGGCGCCAGCACTTCGATGAAGACCCTGATAAAGGTTAGACGATCTAGAGTCAGTCGTCTATAATCGGCCATCCAGTACAACGGAGTCACTGATATCCCCGGTACCGGTCCTTTGACGTTCGCCGTGACTTGCAACGATGCGAATACGGCATGGCTGTACATGGGAACCGTGATAACGCAAGCGGAGTGCTCAGAACGTACAATTATTTTTTTGAATATTGATGACAGAGTCGCTTGAGCTTGCCAGTTGTGCCCAACGTTGCCTGCGACTGGCTTTGCTTCCAAGGTTCCTTCTACTGACGCAAATAGATGTCGTGTGCAGAGGCTCACGTGTGGCGGCGGTGCTGGAACGTTCAACTGGATCCAAGTACGTTTCTCATGATATAATCAACTCATCATTCTCCATAAATCAACAACAATAATTTAACACGTATTTCAGTACAACGGCGCGACCAACACCGCCAGAAGTATGAGCAGTTCGAGTTTTGCCGTAACATGCAACATTGCGAATACGGCATGGGTCTACTCGCCGCCTACTGGAGCGAGCGTAGACATCTCACAGTTACAGTGCAACAACATGGGTACGAGTTACTTACATGATCAATTCAATTCCCTAGTTCAATTAGTTCAATTCCTTTTCTTTCAGCCGGTGGGCAGTCGTGTACGCCGTTTCCTGTCTCCGGTTCGATTGATTCCGAGACCTATATGGTCGTTAATGGATGCCGCGTGCGCACGCTCTTCTGCCCGGCCGGAGGCTCCAAATCGAATCCTAATACAAAGATCTGGGTATATATTACGATTCACAAATTGTCTTCCCATTTTCTCTTTGGCAGGAGAAGGGTGTTGTTGGATTCAGAAATTTATTGACCGTAGCAATAAGTGTGAATTGACTGAAACTTTCTTCCAGGTTGTGTTCGGCTCTCCCCCTGGATTTAGTATCACCAGCTTTAAAATGGATATTTCAATGTTTGCAACGTGCAACGCTGCGGGTGAATGGATCTTCGTTCCACCCACAGGTGCAGCCAGACCCGTCGTTAGCGTCAATAGTTGTTCGGAACTAGGAGGGGGTTTTCTTGTATGCTCAACGGGCACGATTGGCTAGAAGTTGTGCCCCCTCTGTCTCTTCCTCCCTTCCTTATCCTTGAGCTTTGTTTTATTGTTTTCTGTCAACGAGTTTTGTTTGAATGTTGCATGTACTGAATGAAATAAACACCAGTACCGTGTGTGAATACAAAATATAACAATAGAAAATAACGGGCTTTACTCTCGACGTATACCAAATACGTGCGAAAAAAGCAACAATTTGATGTTCAACCTTCAACGTTTACTGCGGTGACCGTTCCACCTTCAGTCGATCGTTCTCGGCTTAGAGTGGAACTACTGCACATCATTTTCATTAAAGATCAAAATACCACCGTCTCTGTCTTTCACACACTCCCTCGCTTGAGGATGACGAGATAGTGTAGATAGATAGAACCAAAAGAGCCATATCTCTGATTTTCTTTGGATGAGAAAGAGTGACGTTCTTCAGCCCCCCTTTGCTGATCATTCAGATTATCAGCAATTATGGGGTTTCGGTGTTTTCAATGTTTTCAGTTTCTTTTCACCTGCTATTCATTTCGTATACTTACATTATCAAAAAATATCATTTATCTTCAGTCAGTATTAGTTTCGTTCGGAAATCATTTTGGCATCCTACAAAACTGTAATGACGCATATCTATGGAGAGAAGACGAATAAGTTTCACTGTAGACAAATCTTTTGGAATATATGTAGTGAAGACAGGGATCGGAACAAGTTAGTGAAGGTAAGAAAATAAGTCTGGAGTTTCACTGTAGAGATTTTGGAATATATGTAGTGAAGACAGGGATCGGGACTAGTGAAGGTAAGAAAAAAAAATAAGTCTGGAGTTGTAATAATGATACAAGAAATGGACGGACTGCAGTTCTCGATTGTTAATTCTCCTCGCTCCCCTCACTTCCTACTCATCCACGGCTTCCTCCACAGAGGGCAGAGCCGGATTTGTAGAGTCACTCTGGAAAAAATGTACATGTAGGTGTCAGGCATTCCATCAGATGTTTGTTTTCTAGATGCGTGCCGAGTTAGAGCCCCGACATAGCCATCGAGAACTTACCCCATTCGATTGTTCTCCATCCTCTTCTTCTGGGGGAACGAGAGGAGCATCTCCATGGTTCATCGGAACGGCGGGAGGACCAGCTGGTGTGATGGCTACTGGAGCAGCGATCACTGGGACTGCCTGAATTATTCCATTGTTCTCTGTTCCAAGGGTGATGGGACGTTTAGGAACCCCCGTTTAGGAACTCGCGATTGGTGACGTTTAGGAACCCCTCTCCCGCGCGTCCTCTCTCGCTCCTCCGCCTCTGAGGGGGTTCCTAAACGTCACACATCGCGAGTTCCTAAACGCGGGTTCCTAAACGTCCCATCACCGTTCCAAGACACGCTAAGAGAAGAGAAACTCACGAGTGGCTGATTCCTCCTTCTCTCTTCATCCTTCCTTCTCTCATCGTCCTCGGCTCTCTTTCGGAAGCGCAAAACCGCTGCGGCATGCTCAACGCTCAACTGAAAGAAGAACGAATATGTCAAGTATTCAAGACATTTGTTCTCGTAATGAATGCAACTCAAGACGGTTCATCCCTTGCCTATTCCTTCCATCCATGACCTATTACCTTTCTAAGGGTTTCAATGGCTTGGGCGGCCTGATGCCCAGGGACTGTGTCGACGATCGCATTCGCGTCGCGCAACTGAAATAATTGCCATTGAACTTGTAAACTTTAGCACGTTTGACGACGAGAAATGCCCCCATACCATCCTCCATCCCCGACCGCCAACTCTACTAAAATGCATTTTCTTTTTTCTTTTTTTTCTTTATTTCACCTATTTGCTATCGTCCTGAAATGATAATTATATGTTTTCTTCATGATTCATTCGCATAACATCAACCTTCTGCTTTCCAGCGAAAGAAAACCAACCTCGTTCCTCTTCTTATCCAACTCGTCATCCTTCGAGGAAACCAGATCGCGAAGACGATTGATTTCATCATTCGCCTGAAAAATAGTTTATCATTCCACAACCAAATAACACTAGATGAGCAAAAAAATAAAGTAAACTCGCCTTTCGCCTTTCTCCTTTCATCTCCTTCTCCTTTCGCTTGAACTCAGCATCCTTAGCTACGAGCAGATCTCTCAGGCTCGCAACCTGGCCCTCAGCCTGCAATCTTTGACCTTCGTCGTGAACCTACACCAACATTTCACGAATATCAACGATATTCTTGTTTCCAATGACAATCCTTCACTAAACTCTAAATAAAAGAGATGAAAAGTATAAATTTACATCTTCCAACTGCTCCTCCAGTACATCGACCTCCTTCATGGCCTTATCTCTCATCTCTTGGGCTTGGCTGAGATGGATGTTGAGCGTTCCGACCTGCAAAGATTCCTCTTTTGTATTTTTCGGCATTTCCAAATATAAAAAAGGTAAAGTTGCACCGTTATTCTAGGCACTTGCGGTGAGCCACTGCTAGGCCAGTGAACAAGTATCCCAATATTAGAATATATTTTATATATTAGAATATATTTTCTGACCTTCTTCTCCTGCACGAACTTCTGCTCCATACACTTTCTCTCCAGCATCCTGATTTTCTTGGCGAGATAGTCTTTCTTTCCGTTGAGCAGACGAAACTGGAAAATTGTAGTGTTGTCATGTTCTTGAAAATCTCCAAGATGGCTTTCGGATGAGTATGAGTAATTATAATCTTATAATTATCATGCTCACCTTTCCCTCGCTGTATTCAGCATCCGCCGGGATCTCTTCCTTGAATTCTTCTTCATCGAGCTCTTCCACCTTCACTGGTTTGACGACGATCTTCTTTCGAGGTGTTGAGTGCTGAGAAGCAAGTGTTGTTTCCGTAAAAAGGAATCTCAATCTCCATCACATTAATCTCGGCACATGCATCAAACACTAATTGCTGAATGATAAGCGCTCCGGCCCTGCTAATAGGTTTAAGTCATTCTACACTCGATCACTCGAAATGACTCACCGAGGCATCAGAGATCGTCTTCCTCTTCCTGTTACTCCTCCCCTTCTTCTTCTTCTCCACATTCTCCATCTCATCTCCGATCATCTCGTCCATCTCGTGCTTGAGTACATCAGCGGATCCCTGTATTTAGCAAATGAGGAATGGTCTGACTCTCTCATTTCACAATGCTCACTCGTCGGTTAGAGAAGCGAAGAGCACAGGAAAGTGAGAGATGCAGATCATTCTCTGTAAATCGCTGTCACGCAGTTCGTCCCCTATCAGCACGCAGTTCGGCACAGGTCGGCACTGAGACAGGGCCGACCCTGTCTCGGTTCCATAACGTGCCGTCCTTAGTGCCATGTTACTGTGTGATCCCACACAAAATGGTCCAAAAATATGGAACGAATTGGCACTCTCGTGCCGGATCGGTGCTCCTTTTGTTCACGCTACGGAACGAGTGTTCCAAAAAGGTACACCACCCTGTCCGAAAAGGGACGGACTGCGTGACAGCGTTTTCTAGAGTTACTCTAGCAAATTGTCCACCCGAAGACCCCACTCTTACACTCACTTCCCCGTGGATCATCCTGCACTTCTGCCTCGTCAGCCTCTCTCCTACACCGATCACTGCTTCTGCCTCCGCGATCCTCGAGTCGGGAGCGAACTGAAAATATGAAGTCTGCAAAAAGTCTGGAGTCTGGTATCTCCTCTGAAGATTCCTTTTCCAGTCTTTTGTTGTGATCATGATTGATCGGTGCTAGGTCGGATGGGAACTATTTTTCAATACCGTCTAGCTGTCCCGCGCCTACTTTCGGTTCACATCCGGCCAAGCGCCGATCGATCCTATGCAAATGATGTGAAGGTTCTCCTCACCTCCTCAAGAAGGCGTTTCATTTCCTTCCCTACTACGGTTGCCATAGCGAGAGAAATACCTGAAATAAAGGAAATAATTCTGCTTCTGCAATACACGAATTATGGTCAGATATTGCCAGAGTCGAGAACTCATGGGAACAAACAGACAAATGTTCATGCATCAAGCTTTAATCAGTATATAAGAAAGAAGTGATATATGAAACACATGCGATTGTGAATACAATGAGAGACGATTATGGAGATTATTCATACCTACTAGAAGTTGAAGGTATAATGGGATGAGTGATGACAAGATGGGGCTCAATTCATCTACGTGATATCGGGAGAGATATAGATATCAGCAATCGAACAAATAATATTACAGTGATACAGTGATTAGAGAGATGGGAAACGATTTAGTGATTCTGAACCAAAGAGAACAGTTGAGAACAGGGAGATTTAGTACATACTGAGAGGGAACTAGACAAATAACAAAATCGTTAATTGTCGATGTTCAGTCGTCGTCTGAATGCCTCCTCTTCCGCTGCGAACCGATCCAGGGAATCTTCTAGTTCCTAAAAGATAGTAATTTCCATTTTCCGAATTCGGTAGGACTAAAACAACGATAAACGAACAAGCCTTATTTAGAACTGCCTTCTCCTCTTCAAGTCTCTTGACTGTATCTTTGAGTACTTCCTTCTCCACCGACAGCTTGGCCATCTAAGAAATGTCATGCATTATCCTTGAAGACAATCAATGATCCTATTTCGTATTGCGCTCGTGGTGTTGGCCGCCCTTTCTACATTGAAGCACTCTATTATCTAGTAAGGGGGGGAGCAGGTATGTTGATCAGACAACCACGACTCTCTCACTTTCCCCTGCTCTCTCGCTTCTCTATCCGACGAGAGAGCAATGAAAGAGTCATATCAGGCAACCACGTACCTCAGCGTCCTTCCTCTTGATCGATTCCGCTGCCGACTCGGCGTGCGCCTGGAATGGTCTGACTCTCTCATTTGGCAATGCTCTCTCATCGGTCAGAGAAGCGAGAGAGTACGGGAAAGTGAGAGGGACAGACGATTGCTCGCCTGGAAGTAGGCGGCGCGTTCCTTCCATTGACTATACGCCTCCGCACTCGATCGCTCCCTCGCCATCGAGTCGTTCAACGTAGTCTGCGCCTGACAATGAGAATAGGTTACGGTAAAGGTACATCCCGACTTCGAGACTGGGCTCGCGGGAGGACACTGCTAGGCCAGTATTATCTCCTGAGAATATTTCATTTATTTATCATGACAGCGTTCAGAAGACTAGTAGATGGAGACTAGTAGTGAATATCATCAATCGTTCTTCAACTGATTCTCAACAATGCTCACCATCTCCAGCTGTTTCTTGGTGCCCGTAGACTCGTCTCTCCACTGGCCCATCAACTCCTGAGCAGTCTTGCCCTGAATTCGCATCTATGAGTTCTCACTTTCGCAAGACCGCATTTTGGAGAACGTTCAAGCACGTTCGATGAATATATCATATCTGACTAATGGTGCGAACAGTGTCGACGTCTAGACCATTTTTCTCCTAGATAAATCGTCTAGACGAAAATTAGGGGAGTCGTTCCCTCTTCTTCTCTCCTCTCATTTTGAGGGAGAGTGGTCAAATCATTCGCGAATTCACTAGTCGATCGACCAGTCTCCCCCAAGATGAGGGGAGAGAAGGTGGGGGAACGAATCCCCTCATTTTCGTCTAGAGTAGACCGTCTAGACGATTTATCTAGGAGAAAAATGGTCTAGACGTCAACACTGTTCGCACCATAATCTACCATCTCATTGAGCCCAGTATCTCCGGAAGTCTCCGGAAGATTGACTCTTTGAAGATTGACTAACAACAAGGTTGGTGCATTAGAACTTGGCTCACCGTTCTGATCTCAATGTCCAGCCTCATCCTCAGCGCAGCCACTTCGTCCCTCAGAGCAGCGGCCGCCTGCTCACTCGCATTGAGCTTCTGACGCTCCTCGGCCAGGGAAACCGTCATCTAAAGGCCTTATCGTGAGTCGATTTGAGGAATGGTCTGACTCTCTCACTTTCCCCTGCTCTCTCGCTTCTCTAACCGACGAGAGATCATTGCGAAATGAGAGAGTGGTCGTCGATTTGTTTGGACTCGAAGGCAAGAGCCGGCTAATTACGCAGTAGTTTAGTTGCTATTAAAACTCTAATCGTCATCGTGTCCTAATAATTATCTTTGACCAGTTGATAAGTTCACCCACTAGTGATGACAAATCGGCAACGACTCTCCTCAATTTGCACACTATCTCGCTGGTTAGAGAAACGAGAGAGCGCGCGAAAGGAGGAGAGTCGCGTGCCGATTTGCCATCCCTATCGCCCACCATTTCCTGCCTGGCCGTCAGCGCTGCAGACTCGGCCCGGACGACGTTTGCCCTCTCCAACGCGAAGGATTCCCGCCTCTCCATCCTCTGTCTCTCTTCCGACCAAAATAAATTGCCCTGAAATTAAAGAAGGAGTAATAATATTAAACATATTAATAATAATTATTAAACATATTAATAATTATTATTAATGAAATAATAAACATATTATGAATATTTTCGTAACTAATCTAGCAACCCAGTGTTGTTACTATTGACAACCTGAACAGAAGTCGTGAAGCTCTCATGGTGATATCTCATCTCTGAACTGAGTTATGGCGAATTGGCTGCATGCCAAATCACCCTGATCCCAGGCAACGGGCGAGAGACCGTGCGAAATGAAGAGAGCGCGGATATACCCTCTGGCATAGTTGCCGTTTCGCATCCCTCCTTCTTTAATAAAGGTAAATGTGACCCCGTTAATATAGGCACTTGAGTCCTGCGTTGTGAAATTAGCATCCACTCATAAACTAAAAGAAAAATGCGAGTTACCATTAGGGATGGCAAATCGGCACGCGACTCTCCTCCTTTCGCGCGCTCTCTCGTTTCTCTAACCGGCGAGATAGTGTGCAAATTGAGGAGAGTCGTTGCCGATTTGTCATCACTATTTACCATCTGGAGCTGTGTCTCAGCCCTCGCACGTGCCTCCCTCTCATTCTTCAGATCGCCTTCGAGCTAAAAATAGTTTAATAATGTTGAGTCCGTACAATATTACTAGCGACTAGTGACGTGCATAGTGACTTCGGTTGCACAAAGGTGACGTGCCCTAGAAGCATCGGGAAAACAAGGGTATCGTATTCCCAGCGAGCAAGACATTCTCACCGACGAGCACCACCTAGCGTAGTCGGTTTCGACTGTAAAGCCGCTTGATGTGGCCGACCTTTACTTACCTTTACCTTTTACAACATGACTGATTCCTCACCTTGATTCTCATCTTCTCATGTTCCTCGTCTTGGCTGCCGACCTGCGAATGGTTTTTGTGAGTCCGGAGGCAAAGTCTCACTAACCGAGGTCTAACTCTCTCACTTTCGCCTCCTCTCTCGCTTCTCTGACCGACGAGAGAGCATTGCGAAATGAGAAAGTCAGGCGATTACTCCTCTAACCTCAATCTCCAGTCGTTTGATCTTTGCCTGCAGTCCAGAAATGAGCTTATTTCTCTCCGAGAGTTGGATGGATTGTAGCACGAACTGAGTGGTAGAGTGATGACAAATCGGCAACGACTCTCCTCAATTTGCACACTATCTCGCCGGTTAGAGAAACGAGAGAGCGCGCGAAAGGAGGAGAGTCGCGTGCCGATTTGCCATCCCTACTGATTAGCATCAAATTCGTATCGGATACTGGGGATTTGAGCTTACTCTTTGCTCTAGAGTGAGGTTTGAGTCCTGTTCCAATCCGCTCTTCTCTTGCTCACTATGTACGGACTCGTTCTGGAATACGAATTAGTTGTGAAATCATGAATCACATCCATATATCTTTCCAAGTTCTAACCAACCTCATCATCAGCCTTGCCCGACGCCGGAGACACGTTGGCGCCCCCGAATGGCTGAATGTTTGAATTTTCTACTCCTATCATTTCAAGTGCTCTATCGTCAAGAAAGCCCATCCCCGTAAACCAGTTTACGCGACGGCCAGTGTAGAAGTTAAATCCATCTAATTGTACGAATATTCAATCCGTTCACTACTGATTTTTACATTGATAAAATGTCAGGATAACATTAACGAATAAATATAAACCTGCGTGTGCGGTCTCTGCGACTGGCCTGAAGCGGGAGCTGTACCGCGGTCGGTCGGAGGACTCTCCATCCTGTCGTCTTCCTAGAATAATAGTAGTAGTAGGCAAGACAAACTAGCGATATAAAGTCTGGTAAACAAGTCAAGAGATTGCGGGAGCTATTCAAAGGGTGCAATCATTGGTGTAGTGCACTCTATGAATAATCCCCAGCAATTAAAGTCGAAGACTAGGAAATCAAGTCGGAAAACATCTATAGGGACAGGTGTTTCGGTCCTTGGGTCAATTGTGTCACAGGGTAAATTAATAGAGCCCACCTCATCCAGCGAAGGCTGCTGCTTGAGGATGGGCATTTGCTCATCGGGCGAGTGCTGGTGGGGCTGCTGCTGCTGCAGTCTCAGCTGCTGACTCGCAGCATGCAGCAGAGCTTGCTGCTGCTGCACCGTGAGTGCTCCCTGGTTCATAGTGTATTGGTTGTAGGGCGGCTGCAGCATGTCGAAGGGAGGCATCGGGACCTGAGAATGGCAATCATAATTGGGCGACAATTCTTCTCGTGACTAGACTCTCATACTTAACGGAATTAATGACGTAGAGGCTATGCCATTGAACGTGAGAGTGAAATGTGATACCCTAGATTGTGATTGAGTCATATAGTTGGTCCGCTATCCATGCGTGCCAATAACTAATCATGATTCGAGAGCAAGCAAGAACGAGTACCAACTAGAGTGCGAAATACGGGTAATTCATTCTCCACACTCTCTCGTCGGTTAGAGAAGCGAGAGAGCAGGCGAAAGTGAGAGAGGTAGACCATTCCTCAACGAGTGCCAACCTGCTGCAGCAGCTGCTGCTGCTGCTGCATGGGCTGCAGCATGTATTGAGGCGGCAGCGGACGCTGCTGCTGCGGCCTTTGTGGTTGGAATTGCGCGAGTTGCTGCGCGAGGCTCGCAGCGAACTGGCTGTTACTGATAGGGAGGTTCTGAAATGTTAATATTTTCTCCTCCAGAACGTTATACCAGTAAATCGTATTGTATTTCAATTTTTTTAGCTAATACTTACGCTCGGCTGATTGTTCATTGTTGATTTCTCTCGAATGAGGTCGATGAACGTGAACGGATCCTGAACCGATCTGTACGATGTACGACGGCTCGAACAAATGAGAAGAATGAAAATAGGACTGTCAATTTAGGCAAGTCTGGAAGAGGGAAGAGGAAGAGAATCGCGATTTGTCATCTCTTCTTCCCAGCCCTATCTCTGCCTCTTCTTCGCTATCATGTGACGATTAGGGCTGGCAAGTGAAGAGGCGAAATGAAAAGTTCATTTCCCACCACAAAGGCGCGCGACTCTCTCTAATTCTTAAATAAGAGTTGATGCAAATCGGTCTACTCTTAAATAAGAGTTAGATAGACCTCTCGCTCTCTCTCATTCGCGTGCTCTCTCGCGGCAAAATGTCCTCTTATTTAAGAGAGAGCGGGTCTCTCTTAAATAAGAGTTAGAGAGAGGACGCCTCTTCATTTCACTCTTAACTCTTCATATGCCAACCCTAGTGACGATCCTAGCACTAGTGCCAATCTCATAAACATAGAGATGAGAGAGACGCAAAGTCAACAGGAGAAATGGTCAACAGGGGAAATGGGGAAACGGGAGAAAAAGTGCAAAATGGGAGGTTAAAATCAAGGAAAATGACTATGGATGATACCAGTAGCACTGAGGAGATCACTCTACCCGTTAGTATGACTACTGTAGTAGTAGATTCAATGAATCTCACGCTGTCTGACAATGAGCTGAGCATGGAGATACGATGCATTCGAAACGAGATACTTGGAGCCAAAATAGAATACAAAATGGAAAGAAACTCGATAATGACCAGACATTTCGTAAGACTAACATGAATCAAAGGACGAGCGAACGACTCTTCATCAAATTTTCGTGACAAGACTCTCACACATTATTGGCGTGGGACAACCTGAGAGTCAACTGACTCTCTTCTTTTCTCACGATCTCTTGAGCTGTCTAACCGATGAGAGATAATGAGGGGTGAAAGGCTCAAAAGATGGGTGTTGCTAGGCATCACATCGAAATAGAGAGGATACGAGAGGAAATTGAGGTGCTATCATCCGTCAGAGAAGATTATAGAGGACAGTTTCTCGAAAGGAAAACAAATTCTTCGCAATTTCCTTTCCAGGAGTTTCCCTACAGGATACTTTCAAGGAAGATCCGCTGTGGAACAGCAACACAACG
>LS592586.1:192350-216018 GCA_900490775.1 Pristionchus maxplancki | reverse complement strand
CCGCCTCCCTCCCCTCGTTCTGAGACAGGGGGATGGGAAAGGGGGAGGGGGAGGAGTTTCGGCCAATCAGCGACGAGAGGGGGAATCGTGTGTGTGAGAGGGCGACAAAACGTCGAATCGAGAGAGGGGTGGGGGATGAAAAAGAGGTCGTATGAGTGGCGTAGTGACGTCTGGAGGAGGGAATGGAGGTAATTCAGTAATGGAGAAGATGCATCTTATCTAGGGGATTTATGATATGAATTTTTAAATCCTCACAAGGCGTCGAAAATGAGACTAATAAGCGAGATTTTGAGCCTACAAAAGTAGGAAAACATCACAGAAATACTGAGTCATGGGCCTGGGAGAGAATCATGCCTACGAAGTGCGCGAAATGAGGAGGAGATGGCGGATGCAAAAAGATGTCGTATGAGTAGACTTTGAAAAGTAACAGATTACTAACTATACAATTGATTGCGACAGATTTATTCAATCACTCATTCTTCATTCTAACCCATTACTAGAGCGGTCTCGCAATCGATTGATTATTTACCTCGCAATCGATTGCGAAGGGTGAAGAATGAAACAGACGTAAAATTATCTTTTTTGTCTCGATATTGATGAAATTGATTTATGTTTTATGTATTCTTCGAAATAGTTTTTTGTAGCAAATGATTGCAATAAAGTTCGCAATCGATTGCTTCATCGCAATCGATTACGAGACCGCTCTTCGCGAATGATTGAATGAGGAATGAGGCAAATGATTGCGTCATTTTTCATAGCCTACGTATGAGTGGCGTAATGACGTCTGGAGAAGGGGATGGCGAGATGGAGGTAATTCGGTAGTGGAGAAAATGAATCTTCTCTCGGAGATCCATGATATATTTGCAAAATGTTGCCAATAAGCCCGATTTAGAGGCTACAAAAACAGGAAAACATCACAAAACTACTGAAATGCGCGAATTGTGGATGGTCGGGGATGTTAAAGACGGGCGTATGAGTGGCGTAATGACGCCTGAGGCTCAGACTCTGGAGGATCGAGAGATGGAGGTAATTCGGTAATGGAGAAGATGCATCTTATCTGGGAGATCTATGATACGGGATTTAGATCCTCAGAAGACGTCGAAAATGAGACTTTTAAGAGTGATTTTGGAGGCTACAAAAGCAGGAAAATATCACAGAAATACTGAGGAATGGGCCCGGGAGAGAATCATGCCTGCGAAGTGCGCGAAATGAGGAGGAGATGGCGGATGCAAAAAGAGGTCGTATGAGTGGCGTAACGACGTCTGGAGGAGAGGATTGTGCGATGGAGATAATTCGGCTATGGACGGCAGGGATGAATTTAATCTGGGGGATCTATGATACAAAATTAGGCCAATAAGCGAGAATTTGAGCCTACAAATGGCAGCAACACAAAGAAATGTTTTTAATCTGACATCATTTTTTAGGCAATTAGATTCAAAGAATGATTCGAAAATGAGGTCAGTGAGCGAGGCCAATGAATTACCACGTGATTCTGAGAAAGAATCGCTCAAATTGACAAGGAACATGACTTTCACGAGAATTATTGCAGTGGAGGACGGGATTAGCGAGAGATCTCGCGACTATCAAAACATCTCATGATGCCTCTTCAGACAACTCCTCACCTCATTAAACTACGGAATCTACACATTTATTCTTAGCTCTGAATGACGTCATCCCTCGTTCAGATTCTTCATTCTTGCGATCCCAACTCGGTGACGTAAATAGCCAGTAAGATCTACAGTAGCAGTAGGCAGATTGTTTATAGAAGTGCAAATCAATTACATGAATGTGGTGACTGTGGTCAAACATGTTGACAAGGGGCTGTCTTATTCAGAGCTGGGCTAATGCGAGATTCAATGAGGGGTTTTGGGGTTTACACCGGGTTTTGAACGTATGTACAGCAGAAATATCTACAAGGAGAGAACAAATGAGGGACATAGCGCAGTACCTAGATTGGATTACTGTCATTTGAGTAGATGCCATGACTCATTTCTTGCGCCATTCCTGGAATATTGGCATTTCTCGCCCGTTTCCGAGTTGAACAAAAAATGAACCTGGATTGTACGTTGGAGAACTTCTGATAGTTCGGCCATTTTCTCCCCCCCCCTCGAATGCATTGCGAGCCTGATATTTATGCATTAACGGACTGAAAACAACTGAACACGACGATTGACAGAAAGGAAAGTCTTACATCATGCCTCTCCTTCTCGAGCTCGGCCATCATATATGCCATCATACCGTATGATTCATACGGCCATCATACATCATCATACATATATCTGTAGTTTTCTCTTGGACCTTCCGTAGCTCCTGGAATAGAGAATACTCTCTAGAATCGTCGGACTAGTAAATGAACTAGTAGCATGGGTCCGCAGGACTAGATGGATAGACTACATTGCGGCTGCTAGCCAATGGAAACCTGCTACTAGTCCGACCCCCCTTTTGTCCGTGTCGCTATTCAGAGTCTCCACTAATAATTCTTCCCATCTTCTCACTTTTTGCTCTCTTCTTCCTCATTCAGAAGCCATCTGGACTATTGGGAAGGAGTGGGTGAAGTTAGGAGTCAACAAGAAAGGAAAGGATAGGATACGGTATGCCCTCGAATCAAAACAAGAGAGAAGAGACGTCAACAAGATTCAGTCGCAGACAGTAAGCCAAGAAGACAGCAGACATGAACTTCCAATTCAACTCATGCCCCAATCCCCCTCTGTACGTCAACAAATGCACAAAACACAGATGGACATTCCATAAAATTTATTATTTCATCTTCACAGTCCAACGGCCTTGCGCATGTCCTCGTACGTGGGCAGCTGAAGAGGAAAGTCAGTAGTCGATAACCAGACTCTACTGTAATCGCCACTACCGTACCCCTACCGTATCCTTTGGTATCTTACTTCAACCGTACCCTTCAATACATACAATGTGCTTGGCGAAGTCATTAGACGATAGCTTCTACCGTATCCTACCGTACTCGTACCGTACATGTTAGAATCAAATCATTAGTCGATAGCCCACTACAGTATCCTAGCCTTACAGTAACCCCTCCCCGATACCGTACATTGTGCGCCTTGAAGTACTCGTTGAGCTCGATGAAGTCCTTCTGCGTCTGGGTGCCATCGATCCTCTTGAAGAAGGCGCCAGCGGCGTCCTGAACGGATTGATTGGCTACCGTAACCTGGATACAGTACCCCCTACCGTACCCCTCCCACAGTAGCCACTATCGTACCTCTACCGTAACCTGGATACAGTACCGCTACCGTGCCCCTCCTACGGGACTCACAGCGAGGGCCTCGAGCAGCTCGGGACGATCCTTCTCGAAGCGGGCCTTGATCTCGTTGATGTCCTCGACGTTGACGCCGAACTTCTTGCTGAGCTGCAAGAAGTACGGTAGGTACGGTATCGATCGATTACAGTAAGCTACCGTAATCCTATCGTACTCACGAAGTCCACGGCGTCCACCTTGCACTTGCCGAGCGCGGCCAGGTCGTCCTGCGACAGCGACGTGGGGTCGAAGAGGTACTGTAAGAGGGGTACGGTATCGATCGATAAGGCTACAGTAACCCAGCTACCGTAATCCCCCTCACTCACGGCGACTCCGAGCTGGTGGCAGAAGAGCACGTGCTGCACGAGCGGCGAGTGCGCGCTGCAATCGATACCGTACTCTTGGGGATCCAGGTTCCCCAGGGGTATCCAAGGGGTATCCAAGGGGTATCCAGGGGGTACCCAGGGGGTATCCAACTCACATTCCACCGACGGGCGAGGCGGCGACGACGCCGACGAGGGCGAGAAGAGCGACGATGGTGGTCTTCATTGGAGGGGAGACGACGTGTGGGGAAGGGAGGGAGGGCAGGGCCTTTTATAGGGGTGAAGGGGGTCGATTATCATGAGGAATCCTCATTGAGGATTATGAAAAATGAGTGAAGAGAGAGGGGGATCAGCCATTTTGGATGAAGAGACCATGCTAAAGTGACTGATTGAACTCATTTGCGCGTTGGACAATGGAGAGTTCAGGTGATCGAAAGAAGGCGTGCTGAGAGTGATGTTCCATTGGTGAGTTTACTCAGAGATTTTCTCGATAGCTACTTTCATAATTGATAAAAGTTTTCTATAACAATATTGTTGCATAAATTATACAGTATAAATAAATTCACTTTTCAACTCCAAACCACAGACTACGGTAAATCACATCGAGTTGTCCGCGACCTTCTGCACTACTTCACTAGAGCGAGTTTCAAACTTCTTGTTGTTTTCTTGTTTACGGGAAGTCCTTG
The DNA here is from genome assembly GCA_900490775.1 of Pristionchus maxplancki. NCBI lineage: Eukaryota > Metazoa > Nematoda > Chromadorea > Rhabditida > Neodiplogasteridae > Pristionchus > Pristionchus maxplancki. The sequence goes on along the minus strand of LS592586.1, from coordinate 211,747 downwards.
CTTACACTGTCTTTGCTTTTTCTTTCTATTATACAGGCATTCTCTGCTTTAGTGGTTCTAACTATCTATAAAAGAGTTCGCAGCCTAAAACTCTCCTGAAGTCGTTTTCATTTTGCTTATAATTTCTTGTTCGAACGCGTTTTCCCTTCCTTGTTGTTGCCGCTGTCACTTTTCTGCTCCAAGCAGCGTACAACGTCATTGTTCCATGATGGTACCTTGATTTGCCTCGTTCAGTCGCTCGAAAAGTCGTCGTTCGTGCAGCCGACCCGCTGCTGCAATGGCGCTCTTCGAGGAGATGATCATCCAGGGCATCCGAGCCTACCCGCCCAGTCAGTTTTTGCTTATAACTCCTTTATTTATATATTTAGCTATTAAAATAGTCGAAAACATGGCTATATCAGCGGAAATATGATTTCTATGCGTTTGTGCTAGTCTCGAAACTGCGACGTGCCATGAAAGCAAAATCTCCCCTTCCAGCAACCCAATCGGTGATAAAGTTCGTCCACCCCCTGACGATCATCCAGGGCAACAACGGCTGCGGCAAAACTGTCAGTGCAATTTGAATTTAATTCGGATTCACAATCATGATTTACTTGCCTATTTTACACTTGCTGTGTAGGAAAGTGAGTAAAGTTACTGTCCGAGAAGGCATTGCATCTAAAGCCTGTTGTTAACTTTTAATTAACATGTGTGTTATTAATTTAAATGAATTAATAATTACAGACGATCATCGAGGCGCTCAACAACATCTGCACGGGTGCGCTGCCCGCCGGCCAGAAGCAGACCTTTCTCCACGATCTGGAGGTGCGATTTTAATTAGTTCATTACTCATACCATTTGGATTATCAATTCATGCTGTAATCTTGTTGGGAGTGTAAAATAATTTGTGATGTTAATTTTTGAGGAGAGCAGTCGATCTGTGCCGTCGCTCACAAGCATTGTTATATCGTTGCTAAAACTTTGCTCTGGCGGGATTAAGAGAAATTTAGCGCAAAAACTGCGCTTCAATCGATTAAGAACCGACCGATCGATCGATAATCAATCTTTCTTCTCAGAACGCGAAGACGGTCAAAGTGGACGCGCTGATCAAGCTGCGATTCCGCGATGTCCGCAACCGGGAAATCGTCGCCTGCTCGCGGATGACCAATCTCGTCGGGAAAGAAGGGGTACGGTAATCTTCGATTATAGCATTGTAGGTTACGGTAGATCTCGATCGATAACTGACCGTAATCGGTTGCAGAGGAACCTGACGAAATCGGACGAGCAGACGATCAAAGTGTACCCGAACGGAGGCGAGCAGGGAATCGCCATTTCCAGCAAGACCGTCGACTTCCGAGCGGAGGTATACTGTAGTAAGGAGAAATACCGTAGCAGGGTGAGGTATAGGTGGAGCAGATTCGCTATCTCAAGATTTTATGTTGAGGGTGTGTGCATGGATGATTATAGTTGGTGCACAAGCAGATAAGAAGACATTGAAAGCTGTCGTGAATATAATTGATATAGTGCGGTTGAGACTGCAGTTTAGTGGGTCTGATGTGAGGGTGAACATGATGCGTATGGCAACCGGTTGATGGCAACAAAAATGTATTGTTCTAACAGAGGTCTTCTGAGAGATTGCATGAAATCGAGACCCCCATTCACAAACTTTTCAAAGTGCTCCGATCCGGCTCAAATTTTGAGGGTTAATACACCTATGGTCAAAGAACGTATTGGTGACTTGGCGGAGCCGGAAATTGCGAAATGCCTAATTGCCGGCTTTGGACAGGTTGAAACTTCAAAACATCATAACTTCCTTCAAAATGGTCGTAGACACTTTTTAAAAAGCGGAAAATAACCGCCTCGCAATTCTCTACAACTTTGCTGTTGAACACAAAATCGTACGAAAAAAATTGAAAATTAAAAATTCGAAAAACCATTTTTCTGAGTCGAAAATCATTTTTCCCCGAAGAAAACTTCATACATTTAGATGAGATCTTTACAGATTCTGAATCTCCGTACTTTTCTGGTTCGGACATAATTTTTTGAGGCAATTTGAAAGATATGAGGCCGTTTGCGAGAGAGTCGAGCAAGGGTTGGCACAGCTCAAAACGGTCGATTTCCTGAAACTCCGGGTTTTGGGGTTCTCGAGGGTGCTTATGACGATGAGCATACTCATTTTTCATATTGAGCCTCAGTCGGCTCCAGACGACGTCACGTCGAAAACGGTTTTTGTCGATTTTCTGAGTCCACGAGGCTGCTAAAATTATGTGAAAATGTTTACCGGGGCAGAATTTAACGCTGATCACGCCTGTCTAATTCATTTTTTATGAATTTCAAAAATAAAATTCAAAAATCGATTTTTTGACCTAGCCATTTGCAGGCAGAGCAACCTATATTGATCGGACCGGCATGACGAGGGGAGTCCAAATCTAAAATTTGAGCAAAATTTTCCTTAGGGTATTCGAGATAGGAGTGAGACAGTGAGTCGAGATTGTAGGCAAATCGTGCATCTCTCCCCTTGTTTACCCCTTCACCCTCTTCCCTTGACGCGTCTCTCTCCCTCCTCCCTCTCACTGTCTGCGCTCTCTCACACCACCACACTCTCTCGTCTCTCGCAAGGATAATTCGCTGTTCTGAGCGAAATGGAGAGAAATTAAAAGCAAATTTATTGAAATTATAAATTTTAGCCATCACTGCAATAAAAATTGATAGTTACAACACATGAATCTACTCATTCGTGAAAATCTGATCAAAGCGCTCATGAATCTTTGTCATGATAGTATCGTGGACATCTAATTCTCCATCGGATCCCTCGCTCTCATAGTAGTTCATCCTATCGTCTTCATTTCCTCTCTTTCCACTGCGAAGAACTCTAGACGATGTAGTCTCTGAAGTCTGCAGAAGAAGCAACTACCAATTAAATTAAATCACTTCATAACCTCTTTCTCTGCCTTCTTCTTTCTTCCTTGAAGACTAGTCTTTCTCACTGGCGTTGTCTTCTTTGATCTGGCTGATCTCCTGTTCGAAGTCGAAGGGCCAGGCTCATCATCTTCACTATCCTCCTCAACAACGGTCTCTTCTCCCTCGCTCTATAAGGAACATCTCGTGTTGTTTCAGAACAATCACTAACCGTTTCCGAATTTGGCTTCCTTTTCTGATGAGATTTGGTTGCAGTCTTCTTATTCATAGATACCTTAGCCTAAATATGAATGGCATGAAAATTAATCGAATCTTGGTTTACCTTTGTAACAGTCTTCTTTCTTTCCACAGATACATTAGTCACTCCTCCTCTACGATTCTTAACAGATTCAACTCCTAGACAATCTAGTTCCTGAAATATCATTCTGGTGTGCAAGATTAACTAAACGCAAATTACTCAAAAATAATTATTAGATGATTTTTTAACCTCATTGTCATCGAGGATTTCGCCATCCTCATCCTCTTCTCCATTCCCATTCTTCCTCCCTTCTTCTTCCACCGCTTTCAGTCCCTTGGACTCTTCCAGTTTCAGCCATCGAGTGATGAGACCTTGGGCTTGAGTCTCCTTGAGACAAAACTTAACGGGGAACGCATAATGGCCGTTAGGTTTCTTCTGATTCTTCAGCATCTTCACAACCCATTTCGCCTCTGCTCTCTGTTGAATACTTCTCCTTTCCACGAAGTATTTCTTCACTGCAAATCGGACACGCGGCATGATTCGAGTTGGCTTCTTCTCTTTGACAGCCCATCCTTCACTCAATTTCTGGACTTGAGCAGCTGAATAATCAGAAGCAAACGAATCAATTTTCATCGATAGATACGCATCTTCACTGGTTTCCACCCTGTCGGAGAATAGCCTCGCAGCTAAAAACGCAAATAATCGAAACCCCTCATAAAAATGCATACCTGCTTCTACAACAGTATCGCTATGCTCCCTCATTTGATGCTTTCCAAGCAAGATATGATCCTCCAATCCTTTCGAAGACCGATACTTTACTGTACACATCTCTTCTGGGCATCGGAACAACTTCTCACCGTCGTTTTCATCATCTTCATTCGTACTATTCTTCTCCTGATGATTCATTTTTCTTTTGATTGGACGAAAGTATGGCAAACCTTTCTCTTCGTTGGCTTCTCAGTGATTTCTCCCCAGAACTCAGGCGACTTCGACAGGTATCCTCCTTGTCCGAGGATCTCGTAGTCGCATTCTACTTCATCTTGTTCTTCGTATGAGATCACCTTTCCCGTTCCGATCGAGTCAAATTTCTTGACTCTGATTCCATCGACCTGCCATAGAATTAAGTAAGTTGATTAGACTAGTCGCCTCACTTCATAACGGAAAGATGTAAGTTCGGTTATTTTCGGAATTCCTTCTCCGTGCTTCTTACTTCTCTCTGTTCGCACAACCTTATTTCCCTTGATTTGATAGAACGAAAACGCCTGTAAAAAACGAAAATTTGGAAATAATACATGTTCTTTACTTTGAGCAGTGGTTCTGTAGTTAGTGAGTTCAAAATCTGCTCGGCGTCGCGGCCATATCCTCCACTATTGACAACATCGCGAAGCTTCCCTTTGGCATGGGAGATTCGATTGTCCGCGACTCCCTGAAAAATAAAAGATTCGTTGAAACGATAACATTACCCACCTTCCCACTCTGGGGTTCAGAAAAAATGTAAGCGGCAAGCTCGACTCCATACTTTGCAGCAGTGACTCTCAGAGTGTGGACTACACCGGCGTTCTTGTAATTGGCTTGAAAATTATGTTTTATTGCAATCGAATGAATGAAAATACCAGCGTTGTCACTCCTCAGGGAGACGCGAGTGATTCCATTCTCGCCGAGAATTCGAAAGAGGTGATCTCCTATTACGCAGATTGCGAATCCATCCTGTGAGTTGACTCTTACTGTTTACAAATACCACTGTTGATGTACCTGCTTCGATTCGTCATTAAGATGGCCAAGAGTGTGGTGTAGATGCTTCTCTCCCAACTTCGTCTGCACATGAGAAATATGGAAAGAAATGCCTTTCTTGGCAAACCATGCACTCTGGGGCTCCCTGAAAGTACCCTCAGCATGAATAATTTCACACGTCACTCACACAAATCCAGTGGGAAGCAGTTTGAGAGAGTAGTCCATAGTGACCAGAGCCCAATGATCTCTGAGTTTGTCGATGATGGAGATCCTATCCAGTTCACTCGATGCGGCTCGAAGGATGTGTTTTTGGAACTCCTTCACTTTCAACTCAGATTCAACACACTCTTCAATGATTCTCCTCAGACGGATTCTGAAATTTACAATTTAATGTACCGGTAGCATCAAAATCAATGAATAAAATATTGTTAGTTTTTCGATGTACTACTTAATTACAAATAACTTGAAGCAATGTATCGTACCCAGCAACTTCGTCCTTCTTTGCTTCAGCTTCTTCCGCTTTCACTTCCAGAAATGCCATGAACTGAGCGAATACACTCAAGATCTGAAAATAGGAAAATCACTCCAGTTTGCACTCAGTTACACACATCGTTGCACATCTCACACGAATCCTCATGATCATGGTCGCAGCGAGATCGATAATCGGGAGAGGAAGCATCAGAGAGGCCATATCGAATACAGTGGGTGCTGCATGTGGAGGAGAGGGACAAGTGCATTCGGAAGTACCCTGCATGTTTGAAGTTTCGATTATTCGTGCAGTGAGGGAACCTGTGAGGTAGTTTTGAGCCACTCGGAAACGTCGACGGAGATCTTCTGCTTCGTGTCCAGCCAGTCTTCCACTCTCCTTCAATTCGGCGACACACGAGAAGGCAGTATCGAACGCCTGTGTTTCAATTATCATTATCTATTAGTGTGAGTCGAAACCTCGATGGCATCAGCATGGAAACTGTCCAGACACTGCATCCTCACTTGTCGTGTGGGCATCACAGTCTGACGAAATAATTAGAGAGAAAAGAATTATTGATACCTCCATGATCTTCACACACGTTGTCAAGCCATACAAGTTTTTCTTGACGTACTCCTTCACGTCGCCTCCGTTTGCAGCACACACAACGGCTCCTTCTTCCTGAATAAATATCCAGAAATCAGAATTTATGTTCGACTAACCTCCAATGACTTCTGCAGCATGGCGTGTACGTGACGGTATGAGTGTAATCGTGCAACGGCAGCAAGAGTGAGAGATTCCCCCGATGAGAGAGCGACAGAGCGAGCTGGTTTCGGAATTTGCACCATGATTTCCGGGCTGAGAACAAACAATTAATATCAGTGAATTGTTGCCTACCGTGAAATAAAGTTCACAAGCTTCTTCAACTTTTGATAATCGCATCTATCTCTTCTAATGTTCTTGATTTCCTCGAGTCCATACAAAATAAACTTTTTGGCTTCACCGATGAAATAGCGAGATACGCCCGTCGCGTTTGTAATCTGATACGTTGCTATTATTATGATCACTACGTTGTTATTATTATGATCGCAACTAACCTCCTTCTCAGTAAAGTGGCCACACATGATGGAGATAAGAGAGAGACGTTCTCGACGATCAGTGGTTGCTTCCATCCTCTCATCAATCGATTGGAGTATTTTTGATACTCGAGAACAATCGACGATTTGACCACTCTACAGTGTGATAAACTAAACGTTTCATGCCAACAAATGAAACCTGTTTGATGCACTCGATCATCATCTCCTCCCAATGATCTCCTGCAGCCTCTTTGTAGAGTTCAATTTGCAACCGTCTCATCGAAGCACGCTATAATTCAATTTAGTCAGTTGTATGCTCCGATGCAAACCTTCTTCCTCTTGGTATCTTCTTTGAGTTCGTTCCATGGTATTTGGCTGGTAAGACGAGACAATCCATTCAGCGAGGCCAATTCACGAAGAAGAGATTTCGTTGTCCATTTCTGCAGCAAGAGTAATTCAGTTAGGCAATCAGTTATTGTCGTACCTCTTTCTTTGAATCTCGATAGGGTTCTGGTGGTTCTGGAATGTCCATCGCCTGTGAGTTGATACTGAGATTATCTGCTTGAGACTGAGCATCTGTTTCCATCGAAGCATCCTTGTCACGAGACATGTTCGATTCAATTTCATTCAGGCTCGCATCCAGTTGATCGAGTGACATGAATTGATCCTGAAATTGCACCCAAATACAATAATTATTCCGTTAACTAACCAGTTCCATTGCTCTTTGATCAGAGGAATAAAGACTACCGAAATTCTGCATCTGAATGGCCTCTGCGTGATGAGTGCATACGGCTGAAAATGCCTTACTTATCATAATGCAGTCGCATTTCACCTGTCCCAACATGCACGAATTTTCCAGAGGCTTCTATGAGCTTCAAAGTATCAATTTTATTTAGTCGTCTAGTAGTTACTGGTCGAACTCCTCCATCGTGACTGATCTGAGATCGAAGTAAAAACAAATTAAATTTAGAATAAATATAATAGGTTCATACCTCGGGTAGAGAACAAATAAGCCTGCCTTGACCATTTTTCTTGTTATGGTATGTGTTAGAATCCCAGGAAGTCAACATTTTTTGCTTGTGACTCGAACAAAGGCTCATTTCCAAAATGCTGCGGCACTGAGTGAAAAATTTTTGGTCAGACCAAAAATTCTTTTAAAAAATATATTGCTAACATTACCTTCTCTTTATCATTCCAGTCCACTTCAACTCCTCCGCGAAGAAGAATTAAATCAATAACATTTTCACAACCAAAGAGATCACGACAACTCATGCCAGTGAGTCTAAAACCATTGAACAATTTGGAAAGTGAATTGAACTAACTTCTCTGTGCGACCACTGCATTCCGATCGAATAGCAGAATCGATGGTTGGTCGGAGAATTTTGAACACGCAGTCGGAAATCGAGGACCGAGGAGAGATGTTGAACGTGAAAATAGATCCTGCAAGAAGCAGTTCTTCATTACGCAGTTTCACAACTCACTTTTAACTTTTTTCAGCTCTTTATAAATCGCATGATTGATGGCGACTTTGTAGAGAGGCTTATGATTGGTGCAGAGTTCAATTTCTTCGACAGTTCCACTTTTTCCTCCTTCTATGAATTCCTGCATGACACGAAGGCCAGTTTCAACACCCTCTTCGAATTGGATTCCCACACTCAAGCACCCCAGGAAAGGAACAATCTCAAATGCGTATCGTTGATTTTGAATGATCACGTATCAAACTCACTATACTCTTTGCATCCAATTCTACAGCCTTCTCGAGGACTACTCGATAACATCTCCTCAAGCATTCTTTCCTTTCGTCAGGGTTAGCGGAAGTGAAAGTAGGCATCTTCAAGTGGAGCATGCCTACAGACAAGAAATACATGCTTCTAATTATTTTTCTAAAACAACCTCCTGGGAATCTAACTCCCATCGTCTTTCTTATCTCAAAGTCCTGCATTGGTCCATCCTTCTTCAACTCAACAAGCCGATCCTCACTAAACGTTTCTAATCCTACTCCCTGCACTGAAATTAAACCAATCAATGAAAAGTCCATTGGGATAAAAGAACTCACATGGCAGGAACAACTCGCTCGTTTCGCACACGAGGTAGTCTCCCTTTTCACCGCACGGCAGTTTATTCCTGATTGCGAGCTTAACGGGAGCCATTTATCCTGAAATGTATCTAAATATGAATCAAACCGAAGGTCAGTACAGAAATAAGCGAGTCAGAATGTGTAACATAGCCATCGAGAAACGGAAGGAAAGAGAGAGAGAAAAAGGGGAGAGACAGAAGTGATGAAAGTGCCCTATCTCTGCAGAGAGAAAATGAGTCACCTGTGCAGAGGAAACTGAAAGAGAGGGAGAAGGAGAAAGAGATGTAAAGGGCAAAAAGAAGGAACGTGCAGAGGCTACTATGAAAGAGTCTTCTTTCTCAGTGATTCATAGGATCACTGGGGCCATGTTTCTCTTCGCTCAAGATAGATACAACTAATCCCACAATTGAAACCATTAACGACTTTCCTCAACAAAGATTTCAATCGAATAAGGGCGACATTATTGTGCCTCAGAATTGACTCGAAAAGTCTAGACGGGCATTCGTGTGTAATAACTTGATAGTTTTTCAAATGCTTTATTACAGTGATGTCTAATAATTATAATTTCAATAAATTTGCTTTTAATTTCTCTCCATTTCGCTCAGACCAGCGAATTAGGGTGGCGAAAACGACTCACGAATGAGTCGTGTTTACGACCCCCTCTTTCGAGTACTCGAAACACGCGCGCGCGTGCTCTCTCTCTCGCCGAGTGAGTCGTTTTAGGCTCCGCCCCCTTCGAATGAGTCGTTCTATTTCGAGTCAAAAACGAGCCGGAGGTTTTCTCAGCTCTCCGTGGGCGAAATTACATAAATAAAACACCGTTGTAATCAGCTCGTCGAGCGCTATCAAAATCGTATTAATTTCAAGAGAAAATCTGGCTTTGAAATTTTCGATTTTAGTCGCTCGTGGGTGGGAAATTGTTTGAAAAATATATTTTTTTGCCATTATTAACGGTGGAAATGCATTTCTCTTACCACTAAAAGTACTAATAGGCATAAAAACACACCAGAAACACATCTTTCACTCCAAAAAATACACCTGAAAAATCGAAAAAATCGAAAAATCAATATTTCTGTTCAAATGAGAATTCATTCGATAGAGCTTGTCGAGCTGATTACAACGGTGTTTTATTTATGTAATTTGACCCACGGAGAGCTGAGAAAACCTCCGGCTCGTTTTTGACTCGAAATAAAACGACTCATTCGAAGGGGGCGGAGCCTAAAGCGAGAGAGTACGAATATTCGTCAGACTCGAATCTGACTCGAGGGGGTTGTAAAAACGACTCATTCGTGAGTCGTTTTCGCCACCCTACAGCGAATTATCCTTGCGAGAGACGAGAGAGTGTGGTGGTGTGAGAGAGCGCAGACAGTGAGAGGGAGGAGGGAGAGAGACGCGTCAAGGGAAGAGGGTGAAGGGGTAAACAAGGGGAGAGATGCACGATTTGCCTACAATCTCGACTCACTGTCTCACTCCTATCTCGAATACCCTAAGGAAAATTTTGCTCAAATTTTAGATTTGGACTCCCCTCGTCATGCCGGTCCGATCAATATAGGTTGCTCTGCCTGCAAATGGCTAGGTCAAAAAATCGATTTTTGAATTTTATTTTTGAAATTCATAAAAAATGAATTAGACAGGCGTGATCAGCGTTAAATTCTGCCCCGGTAAACATTTTCACATAATTTTAGCAACTTCGTGGACTCAGAAAATCGACAAAAACCGTTTTCGACGTGACGTCGTCTGGAGCCGACGGAGGCTAAATATGAAAAATGAGTATGCTCATCGTCATAAGCACCCTCGAGAACCCCAAAACCCGGAGTTTCAGGAAATCGACTTTTTTGAGCTGTGCCAGACCCAGCCGGATCTGCTCGACTCTCTCGCAAACGGCCTCATATATATTTTGATTTTTATTACCTAAAAACTCAAATTTTGAGCACTTTTGAGCGTAAAAGTCGACTTTTTCGCGTTTTTTCGATGAAATTCGATGAGTTTGGGCTTGCAATCAACCTTTCTCATTGGAGTGAACTTAGATACAGTCTGAAACCAATTATTTGACGACTTTGAAAAATTTCGATTTTCGACCCTCCAAAAAGTCGAAATTTTCAAAACTCTCATTTGTAACATTTTAAGCTGTATTTAAGCTTCTATGATGAGAGCGTTAATAAAAATGTCAATTTGGATACTAGGAACATCATTGGAACCATTTTATAACGTCAGTTGTGTCGCGTTTTTTCGATGAAATTCGATGAGTTTGGGCTTGCAATCAACCTTTCTCATTGGAGTGAACTTAGATACAATCTGAAACCAATTATTTGACGACTTTGAAAAATTTCGATTTTCGACCCTCCAAAAAAGTCGAAATTTTCAAAACTCTCATTTGTAACATTTTAAGCTGTATTTAAGCTTCTATGATGAGAGCGTTAATAAAAATGTCAATTTGGATACTAGGAACATCATTGGAACCATTTTATAACGTCAGTTGTGTCATAACACATTTGTTCAGTAATAACACTTTTTCTAAGCCGTAATTGATCGGAAATGTCCTCAAACATACAAAATAAGGCCATTAAACAACTTTGACAAAGAAAAGATGAAATAAAACAAATTTGAAAATTTCGACTTTTTTGGAGGGTCGAAAATCGAAATTTTTCAAAGTCGTCAAATAATTGGTTTCAGACTGTATCTAAGTTCACTCGAGAAAGATTGATTGCAAGCCCAAACTCATCGAATTTCATCGAAAGAACGCGAAAAAGTCGACTTTTACGCTCAAAAGTGCTCAAAATATGAGTTTTTAGCTAATAAAAATCAAAATATATATCTTTCAAATTGCCTCAAAAAATTATGTCCGAACCAGAAAAGTACGGAGATTCAGAATCTGTAAAGATCTCATCTAAATGTATGAAGTTTTTTTCGGAGAAAAATGATTTTCGTGTCAGAAAAATGGTTTTTCGAATTTTTAATTTTCAATTTTTTTCGAACGATTTTGTGTTCAACAGCAAAGTTGTAGAGAATTGCAAGGCGGTTATTTTCCGCGTTTTATAAAGTGTCTACGACCATTTTGAAGGAAGTTATGATGTTTTGAAGTTTCAACCTGTCCAGAGCCGGCAATTAGGCATTTCGCAATTTCCGGCTCCGCCAAGTCACAAGTCACAAGAACTTATTGTTGTCACCAATAAGTTCCTTGACCATAGATGTATTAACGCTCAAAATTTGAGCCGGATCGAACGAAGCACTTTGAAAAGTTTGTGAATGGGCACCTGCGATCTCTCAGAAGACCTCTGCTAACATACTTTCTTAATAACAACAATAACAACAATAATATCATAACAACAACAACAACAATAATTCATACATTTCAGATGCTCAATCTGCTCGGCATCCCGAAGGCCATCCTCGAGAACGTCGTCTTCTGCCATCAGGAGAACTCGACCTGGTCAGTTGCCAATTACGAATTTCCCCGGGAGACTTGTGTTTCACTCACTTGTCGAATTAGACACTGCTGGGGTACGACCAATAGCAGATTAATGAATGCACGATCGCACAAATGGTGTTATTCTGGAGGTTTTTACGATAATTCGATGGCGATGCAATAATTCCATTCGCCTGAGACCATATCACAGTGCTAATGAAACACGCATGCATTTGAAGTGTTGTACAACGGGCGTTAGCGAACGACACATTGAGTTCTGCCTATGAGTGATTTTAACATATCCCCACTGAAGCACAGGCCGTATGGGTAGTCGGTGTCTAGCTTTGGATTTTCACAATAATAATAATAACAGCATTAACAATAATAACAACAACAACAATAACAGGCCCCTCTCCGAACCGGCGAAGCTCAAGGAGCGCTTCGACGCCATCTTCCAGCTCACCGGCTTCGTCAAGTTCGTCGACAAGGGAAGGAGCAGGCTGAAGGAACTGGTAAGTCGAGACTACATTGTAGTTTGTAGTTTGTAGTTTAAACTCTGATTTGCGCCCTAGTCACTAGGGTTACTTCAGTTTGAGTCTACAAGGGCAGGAGCAGGCTGAAGGAGTTGGTGAGTTGGGGGTGGATTGTAGTTTGTAGTTTTATCTGTAGACAAGTGTAGTTTGAGCTCTGTTGCAGTTTGATTACTGGATTTGCGTAGTTCAATGAAGTTCCAAATTCGAGAATAAAGCTCCCTGTGTTAGCAGGGTTATTTGTGGCTCACTTCTTCTTTAATAACTCAAAGGCTATAGTTTGATCAATGAGAGTACGGGAATGAGTACAATTAATGCGATTTTTGAGCTCTGATTGCTGTGAGCCTCAAAGTAATGTGATGAGTTCTAAAATGGTTGTAGTTTGATCTTTGATCTCTCTCCTCTCTTCAGCAAACAACGTACTTGCTCGCGTGTGCGGATCACGACGGCGCCCTCGCCATCCAGAATGAGAAGCAGATCGTGAGTGGAGTTTGATATTTGATCTTTGTAGTTTGTAGTTTGATCATTGGATCGTGTATAGTTTGTAGTAGTTTGTATCTTCCGGGTCTGGTATTTGTCGTTCGGTTTCAGTCGTTGTTCTCTGTTGTATTTAGTTTGAGCTCTGTAGTTTGTATTTTGCTCTCGAGGAAGTGCATCGTTTCAGGCGCAAACCCGACTCGAAAATAAGCAGCACGAGCTGAAGATGGCGAGTGAGCGGCAGCGAGAGGTGGCGAAGGAGATGAACGAGTAAGGGGGTTGTTGTTTGTGGTTTTAACGACCAAAACAACAACAAAAACAACAACAACAATAATAGCAAAATAATAACAAAATAATCAACTTGCAGCCTGCAGAAGGCGCTGCGCGAGGGCGCGTCGCAGCTGCAGCAGCTGCGGGATGCAGCCCATCAGAGAAGTGAGTGGGGATATTTGGACATTTGTTTTTGCATTTGAAACGGGGTGGCGATGAGAATTGATGTAAATATGGACAAACCCATGTTGTAGCGTAAGCGAAACGGGATAGTAGTGTTGTAAGCTCGAGCATTGTTCGTCGAGTCATTTCACTCCTCGAGTTCATTTTCAACCGACTCGGTCGGCGCGCTCGCTCCGGAATGAAAATGAGAAAAATGCTCCGGAGTACGAGCAAACTCCGGAGCATTCACTCGGAGTGAATCGGAGTGAACCGCGCGTCACTCATAACGAGAGAGCGAATGGAGTGAAATAACTCCGGAGTTATACTCCGGAGTCAAATTGACCTTGCGAGTCGAACAAAGCAAATTAACTCCGGAGTAAATTGCACTCCGGAGTTCCCTCTCTCATTTTCACTCCGGAGCATCGAGTAACTCGGTCTAACAACACTACGGGATAGTACTTGGTCTAACATTAAGTTTGTTATCTGAATATTAGCTGTTTGCTTCGATATGTGTCAAGAATTGGCTCTGTTCTGATCTATCGGGTGCTGAAGTATTCATGAAACGAGATACGATGGAGCAAATTGTGAGAGAATGTTGATGCTGCCCGTCAAGAAGTCAAAATTTGATGTTGAGATTTGGTCTAGGGCTTTATTTTTCTTATATAAGTGCTGTACTTCCTGCGGATTGGTGAAAATTTTTGTTGAAATTATGTTGTTGTAAAGGCGAAACTGGACTGCACTTGGCGAGAATAGATACACGGAGAGATGGGTGTACAGTGTACACCATTGCGTTTTAATATTTTTTTGCTGGGGATCACGGGGAGAATTAAAGTTCATGTAGACTAACGGGTATTGTAGCGTGGGTGAAACGCGAAAGCTGGTGCTGATTGAGAACGCGCTTTTCAACTGATTGTGAGCAAAAAATAGTTCGGAAGTTGTTTGAGCGTAAGTTAGGATACAAAAACATAAAAAATTAAGCACAGGTTTTCTCTTTTTGTGATGGCACTGAATAAAGAGAAAACAACAGACTTGTTTACAATTATTAATTAATAATATTATTACTTGCAGACGTGACGCTGGCTAAGCTGGACGGGCTGCGCAAGCAGCGGGAGATGCTCAACGTGCCCGAGTGGAGTGGCAGCGAGCAGGAGTTGAGGGAGATGATCAGAGAGGTACGGTAGGGTAGATTACGATAGGCTGAAATACTGTAGACTGAGATGATCAGAGAAGTGCGGTGGGGTGGGGAGTACGGTAACAGTGTATGACATGTTGAAGAGAATATAGAACACTGTAGTTCACGGAAGTTTAATTTGAGAAATAAGGGCATTGGAGGTTTCAAATTGACGTTTCATTGGTGCGTCAAGTGGTCATAGGATGAGTCACGTATCAATGCTTGGTCCATATAGTTAGAGACCGCAAGCTCCGCCCCCTTTCGAGGGATAGGGAATCGAGAAAAAGTGGGACAGTGGCGGTACTTTGCTAATTCGCAACGAAAATGGACAAGCAGGGGCTTGTTTTGTAGCTATCACTATCCTTCACAAATGACCAAACGAGCACCTTGATCAGAAAACTTTAAGTAGGTCAGAAATGAGAAAACGAGTCACAAGATAGGTGTTTTAGTCGTTAATAGCTATCGTGCACAGTTGCTCGTCTCGTATGTTGTTCATTCTAATATTAGACGATTTTTAGAGAAGAGAGATCAAAGATTAGTTGCCTTTTTCAATAGTACCTGCTGTTTGAAGTTTTCGCCGCTACTCCCGTTAGCAGCTCGCGGTCCCTCTGTCACTCTCCACACCTAGCTCACTCTCTCATCTCCCTCCCTCGCCTCCCCCCGCTGTCTCTAACCCGGCGTGACTAGCGCGCACGCAGGAGCGGCCTCACCTCGCTCCCCTCTCCAACCGTCGCACAGCTCGCAGCTCGACTGGCGGAAGCTATGGCCTTTTAATTGTGAGCTATGTCTAGAAATAGGCTCCGCCCACTTTTGCCTCGTCCTGGGTTCTACCCAGTCCCCGCTGTGCTCCGTGAGTGTGGTTTTTGATCCATAACTAGGCCTAGAGATGAGATTTTTCCGATCGGTAAAAAGCATAGTCTTATTCAGTGCTAGAGCTACACATTGGGCAAGAAAATAAGGCTCCTAGATTACTTTGGTGAATGACGTTGTGGTCTCTACATATAGTTTCGGTTAAATTTAAAATCAATTGCTCGTTTGGCTGTGATAATATCTAGTGATAAACTAGCCATTGTTAAAAATTAGTTGATTAATACTTAATGAATCACATGTCAGATGGAGTCATCGAAGGAGTACCGATCGGCGAGCATGCAGAAGGCGCAGCTGGAGAAGAAAGTGGCCGAGTTTGATCGGTGCGTGGACTTATATTTTCGTTTGTAGACAAGATTAACGGAGTTCGTCAGCAGCACACCGGTAAACTGCGCGTTTCAGCAATTAGGCAAAGAGATGTACAGCAGTTGTTGCTAGTGCGAATCGCATACGTGCTTCATAAAATTTATTCATTAGCAATCGGGGAAGAAATTCGCCCTGGCCCCGGCCAAGTGCGTGTTTCAGCGCCTAGGTATGTGTTTGATGTTCATGTGTTGTCGATTCATGGTCAGAATTCGCTCTCAATAAAATAATATTCAATTTTTATAATATTAATAATACCCCTTTCAGTGAGGCTGAGCAGGTGAAGGTGGAGAAGCGGAAGGCCGAGCAGGAGCTCACGAGAGTCTCCGCCATGGAGATGGTACGGTAGGGTTACGGTAGAAGGGCGGGTTACGGTAGCGAGGGTTACGGTAGAGGAATACGGAAGAGTTCACGGTATCCGAAGAGTAAGATGATTGATTGGGAAAAATAGGGTACACGGAGTGTAGATACGTCATGGAGATGGTACGGTATGAGAAAGGGGCTACGGTAACATACGAAATCGAAGATAACTGTGCTCCCCTTGCAGCACCGCAACTCGACGGCTGCCGCGCTGCACGAGCTGACCGCGTCGATCGCAAACGAGGTACGGTAGGATACGGTAGCTGGGAAATATCGATTCCGTTGAATCCTGGGTATCAGCAATTAGGTAAAATTGTTGTGGCGATTCGATTCCAATGGTCCGATTGGGTGTTGTCAAAATGCTTTGCAATAATGAATCTTCTTTAAATTATCAGTTTTATCATAAATAGCAGAGGATAATAGTACAAGAATATGAGGTTGTTATCTACAGGGGTTATTTCGCATGGAACAGAGGGGGTTGTGACGAGAGTGGCAGTTTTCTGCTGTTGAACAAAAAGGATAATAGTACAAGAATGGTATTTTGGGTCTTTGTGGGTCATGGGTCTTTTAAAGAGAGGGGTGAGAAGGGGAGGTTGAATTCCGGGCTCGGTAGATCCTCTTTAATCGAATCTTCTTCGATCCGTGTTCCTTCTCCTCGCAAACGTCCGCGCTTTCTCGGGCTGAAATTAGTTGAATTATTATCACAATCTTAATATTATTAATTAAGTACAATATTATATATAGTATATTAGTAGTATATTATTATAAAGTTAACAAGATTTCTATTTGTTCATTCTCTTCTTCTCCTCCACTGCCTTGATCGCAGCTTGATTGAATCTCATCCTCGCTTCGATATCAGTCATCATTTCGTTCTGATCAGCGAGGGCGTTGTCGACCTGTAAAATTTGAGAATTGAGATTCAGAAAAATGAGTTTTGGTCTTCCGGTAACAAAAAAAACGGGAAAAAAACGATAAAATAAAGCGAAGCTTACCATGCTCTTGGCCTTCCTGGTCATTGCTTTCAGTCCGATTCTAACTCTAAGTCTCTCTTCATCATCAAATAGCTTCGAGCACTTGTTAACCGCGCGAGCGGTTGCGAGGTCGGGGTAGCGCTGGAAATAGATTTTTGTATTATTGTATTATTTTTAGTCTTTATTCTTACCTCGTTGATGAACGGTTCGACCTCGCTCATTTCGTTTGTCAATTCAAGCGTCTCCTCGTTCAATTTCTTCAATTCGATTTCGTACTGCTTGGCAGCATCGAAATTGACTGGAAGTTTACCTGCAAACAAATAGATAATTTATTATGGATAAGACTGATAGGAAGTAGGAAGGAAAGAAAGTAGAACAGAAATAGCTCACCCGCACGGAAGAAGTTTGTGGGGGCAGGAGTAGTGAGCTTAGAGGCGGCTGCGAAACTGGGAGCCATTGCGGAGAGAGCGGGGTCGAGACAGTGATGGACTGGACCAGGTAGGGGCTTATATAGGCAGGAGGGAGGGGGGCGGGGCCAGACAGTTGGAGGATCGGAAGGGTGTCTAGACGGAGAACCAGACAGGCGCGCGTCCGATCGTCGGTCGAGGCGGTCGGAACGGTCGCAAGATCAAGGTTGAGTATGCCAGAGGGCATGAACACACATGGGAAGACCGGAAGACCGGATCAAGGACAGGTCGTATCCCCTCTGGCGGGATGAACAGAAGATCAATACATCGGATGATCAACATCTTACTAACTCGATACTAGATGATTAGATGAGAATCACAATTATGCATCAGCTACATCCGAATTGTAGAAATCGGCTGCGCATGGCTAAATAGAAGATACGGAAATGTTGCTGCTGTAGTAGGGCTAGGATGTGTTGTCGAAGAAGTGTTGTTTCTTTGTTTCAACAACTAGCTAATATTGTTGTGGCGTTTGAGTTTTAGTTTTCAGTTGGATCCACTAATAAAGTAAATTATTAACACATTCAGTAGAATGACCAATCAATAACCGTCCAATTACAGTAATCCTATTGCAGTTCGGTTTGCGCGCCGACGTGAAGATGCAGCCGCAGCTGGAGGCACTCGGAGAGGGAATGAGGGCGGACGGAGAGGGACGAGTGGTGAGTAGATGTCATTTGATTGGGAGTTGTAATGATCGTGAGGCATAAATGATGCTTTTGGTTTTACACGGCCTATATTTGTTCTCAATAATTCATGTTGAAACTATCGCAATTCTTGATGCGAATTGCTCTTCAGGTGGTAATGAAGCGGAAAAGCTACTTGCCGGTTCATTAAAATGTTGAAAAAAATTACTTTATGGGCGACGAATGGGCGACGTGGCAACAACGTCCTCGTAAAAACGAGCGTACTTACAAGTGACTTGTAAAACGACAACGTAGCAGCTTTTTGTTTCCGCAAATATAACCACATTTCAATGTTCTCGTGTGTATTGAGTGAAACTTGTAATAATGATGAAACTCTAAATTAAATAGTTTTGTTGGTGCTGAAAACATATTACAAAAGTTATTGATTAATAATTACCATAATTGCAGCGCGCCCTCGCCGCGGCCGAGGCGGAGCTGCGCGCGGCACTCGAGGTCGCCTCGAACGCGCGTCTCTCGCTGCAGCTCGAGCACAAGTCGCTCATGGTGAGGTGGTGTGGCGAGTGGGAAACGTCGCCCTGTAGGAAAAGTGACTAGAATGTAGATGTGGTAGATGTCGACCACACAACGCAATATGAGGCCGTTCGCCTAAGGTTCAACAAATGGCTGGAACAGGTAAAAAATCGAAATGTCTGAAAAGTTGGCCCTAGGGGTTATTTTTGACCCTCTACACGCTGGTGAGGTCGATTTCGCAATATGTCCCCTCCCCGCTCCGGGAGGGGCACCCCCCATTTTCCCCAAAAACGCGTTTTTCGATGTTTTTTTGCCGGGGAGTGGTCAAAATGGCCCGAAAAAGTTATGATCGATCAAAGTGGCCATTTTCACTAAATCGCCACGGAGCGTTTTTTCGAAACCTGTAACTTTTGATAGAGCGGTTTTCAGGAAAAATGTTCAACATAGGGAATGATCAGCTCGACGAGCTCTACAAAATGAGCACCATAACGAGGGTAAACCATAACGGCGAAAATTTTATTTTTCGACATTTCGGAAAAATCGATAGAAAACCTCAAATGTCAACGGAATTTTTTCGTCCAATATACCAAAATGCTCGACGGAACATGCTCTATCTACTGGTGAAGGGATTTCCGGGGATATCTCTTGGGTCAAAAATTCGACATTTCTCGAAAACGAAATTTTTTCATCACATGTCAATATCATCATTTGAA
>LS592586.1:168098-191525 GCA_900490775.1 Pristionchus maxplancki | reverse complement strand
AAACATCGAAAAACGCGTTTTTGGCCAAAATGGGGGGTGCCCCCCCTGGAGCGCGGAGGGGACATATTGCGAAATCGACCTCACCAGCGTGTAGAGGGTCAAAAATAACCCCTAGGGCCAACTTTTCAGACATTTCGATTTTTTACCTGTTCCCGACCCCCGTTGAACCTTGTTGAAGCTTACGCAAACGGCCTCATATATTGAAACGTCGTCCTGTAGAAAAATGGATAGAAGTTTATAATTAGTAAACGTCGACCACACCACGCGCCCTTGCAGGACACGATGAGCAAACTGAAGGCGGAGTCGGGCGAGATCGAGCAGCGACTCGACGCCATCTCGTCCAGCCAGAATGAGTGAGTAATTTGGGGAGTGGAGGTGGTTGGGGGTTGCTGAAGCGGGCCTGTGTGGTATTGCTTGGTGAGCGAAGCATTAGAATGAGGTTGTAAGGCTGAAACGAGAAGTTGAATTGTTGGAATGAGTGTGGCAGTTGGGGAGTGGGGGATGGAGAGGGTGGTTGGGATTATAACGACGGGGAGTTCGTGGTATTGGTAAGTGAGGAAGAAAGGATATGAGATAGCAGGGGTGAAACGTTAATTTGGAATGTTAAGAAAAGTTTCGAGAAAAAATTGGTTAGGGATGCAAGCAATCGGATGACATAGTAAGGCTGAAACGGGAATTTGAATAGCTGATTTGATTCAGAAGATCGATTATTGTTAGGTAGCCGAACAATGTGATGGCATAACAGAGAGAACAACAAATA
This sequence comes from Pristionchus maxplancki, assembly GCA_900490775.1. Taxonomy (NCBI): domain Eukaryota; kingdom Metazoa; phylum Nematoda; class Chromadorea; order Rhabditida; family Neodiplogasteridae; genus Pristionchus; species Pristionchus maxplancki. The sequence goes on along the minus strand of LS592586.1, from coordinate 190,765 downwards.
GTGAAGTTGGAAATGACAAAATCCATCGAACCGTTTGCGAATTGCTCAGATGGGATTAATAGCAACTGTGTAGCGCAAAAATAACCGATTTGATTGCAAATACTGAATACTACTGAATTGGGAAGGGGTACGAGCCCACTAATGTAAACTGTGAAACAGAGATGCTCCTTGCAGAGTGCCCGAACTACGCAGCCAGATAGCGACGCTCGAGCGAATGCTGACGGAGAAGGTTAGTTGGTGTGCAAGGTGGTGTAGAGTAGGAAACGTCGCACTGTTGAAAATTCGACTAGAGGTCAGTTTCATGATCAATATTTAAGGCGGAGCCAGCCCCGAGTGAGGAAGAACAGCGAGGGATGGAGAAGAGGAAGAAGAAGCTCGTCGATCAGGTACGGTACTGTAGGGTTACGGTGGGGTACGGTAGCCTGATAGCAAGACGGGAACACTGTGGGATCTGGCAAAGATGACGAGATGAGACAAGATGAGTCATTGTAAGAAATTACCGAACGCACGATCGGTTGGTAGATATCCCAATGCCTTGTACGATGCAAATGAAACTCGAAAGCGCGCACCGACACAGCCTTTATTAGTTCACACAAACTACCGCGATTATTATTAGCAGTTGTGGAGTATCGTAACTTAGGGGGGCTCGGTTACAGTCTAGTGGGGGCGTGTGGTGCGTGGTGTAGTGGTGGTGGTGCGTGGTGTGGCGTGTAGAGTGCACGCCCCCCAGGACGGTCGAGACGTCGCCCCGCTCACTGAGCCTTGCCCTGGGCGCTGTGCCTTCAATGAGGGGATGGTTACGGCAGTTCTTGGGTACGGTAGGAGTGCGGTAGGTCAAACTCACTGGGTCTTGGCGGTCTTGGGGTCGGCCTCGCCTTGCACGGCGTGCAGATGGGGCGGCAGGTACTGGTTGAGCATGCCCAGCTGGAAAGGAAGAGTACGGTAGGTCCGAGGGGAGTACGGTAGGGCACGTAGATTATTGGAACCCGAGGGGCACGGTACCTAGCTTGGGGATCGTGATTCCGGGGTTCAAGAGGGGGGTACGGTATACCTTATAGGCGACTCCGGCTCCAACGGCGGCGAAGAGAACGAAGAGCACTAGGAATCCCATGGCGTAGATTGGATAAATGGAGGGACGAGAGGGAAGGGGAGGGGGTTATATAGGGAGAGGAGGAGGGCGATTTGAATGATGAGAGAGGGAAGAGGAGAGGAGAGACCGGTGATTGAGTGGAGAGGAGAAGGGGATGAGGGAAATTGAGTAATCAATCAGTATTGGATTAGTGGAGGTAATCCATTGGGGGGAATATAGGGAAATGGTGAAACGGTTAACGGTGAGGTCACTTATTATGAATTCGGAGTGAGGTATGTATCGACAATGTATGAGATTGATGAAACATCAGCATTAGTGTTGGAGATTTGTGTTTTTGAACGCGTCTTGACATGATAGCAATTTAGAAATATTTTCGGAGATTGTATGAGATGACTGAAACAGCGATAAGCGCGGTTGCGATTTTTCGATGTAACCTATTCATTGCTGATACATAGAAATGACGACGTGGCAATCAATGGATTAGTAACTTTAGAGGTAGGTGTAAAGACAAGACTATTGACAGCAGTTCTGTGTATGGGGACAGTGAAACCGCCATATTCGGGGTGGGAGTCAGTCAAGATGAATCGGCATTGCTGCCGGTTTTCAGTGAATTTGCCTTTTTTTCGAATCAAAATGCACAAGCGATATTCCAGTTGCGAAGGCTCCTCATAATTTGGGCGTGATGGGTCTTGTCCAATAATTGCGATTGTTCTGTTCCCCACTCATACTTCATTTCCAGATCTCAACCCTTCGCGAGTCGATCCGGAAGGCGGCCGCGTGGGAGGAGACGGGCAGGAACCGGCAGAGAATGCAGCAGGAGAAGGTACGGTAGGCTAGGGATACGGTAAGATTACGGTAGACTGCAGCAGGAGAAGGTACGTTAGGCTAGGGTTATTAGGATTACGGTAGACTGATTATGGATTATGGTAGTTTTTTACGCCGAGGCTATTCGACTGCGAGACTATTGATTTTGATAGACACTTGACAGTGGATGCAGCAAGAGAAGGTACGGTAGTCACTGGATACAGTAGGATTACGGTGGATTGGTATGGAATTTTCCTGCGCGGAGACTATTGATTTTGATAGACAATGGATGCAGCAGGAGAAGGTACGGTATGATTACGGTAGACTGCTGTGGTATTTTTCTGCGTTGAGACTATTGATCACTAGACTGTAATACCATTGATTTCGATAGGTAGTAGAAGCAGCAGGAGAAGGCAGTGATAGAGGGTTACGGTAGGTTGTGGGGTGAGTTTTATACGGAAACGGTGATGAATTTGAGAACAAGAGGAGGCTCAGCATCGGGGATAGAAGATCCGCCGTGAATATATTAGGGTGCTGAAACAACAGTATTGATCGTGGAAATAGGACAAGAGAGTAGCCAAAGTCGTGTAACCACAGCAACTGCACCTCTTCACGATAATACTATTGATCGATTCTCGACTATGGTATTGAGTGACTACAGTAACCCTCCCTTTCGCTGCAGGAATCCGAGGAGCGGGCGCGCGACGCGCTGCTCGCCAAGCACGAGGCCGACTTCATGCTGCTCTTCGCGCGAGTCATGAGGGACGACCCGATTAAGTACGGTAGGGTTTCTGTAGGGAGAGCGATGGGTCAGATCCATGACTTTATCAAGTACGGCGGGGTTACTGTGGCTAGAAAGAAGTGCGATTCATGGGTCAGATTCATGATCTGTGTTAACAATGTTATTTTCCGTAGCGTGGGTCGAGTAATCTGCTGGACCTGATACAATCGGTTTGTTTTGATCGAAAGTGGGGTGTATTGAACAAGCCAGTCTCGCAAAAAGTATATCAATTCTTCGCAACTTAAATCTCGCTTGTGCACATTTGAAATTTTCACTTGTGTTATTGATTACCGTAATCTGTAATCAGTGGGTCCGATTTATGATTCGAGTAATTGCAGCTCGAAGATCACGTACGTCTACGGCGAGGCGCAGAAGGCGCTCGCGGCACAGCGAGAACTCGTCAAGAATGGTAAGTCGAGGGGTACGGTAGTTCGGTCTGTCAGATGATGGAGTGGTTTTTTTGAGCCATCTCAGAATCGTGTACGGTGCGCATGCTCAACACGACTTTCGTCACGTTTATCAACAGTGTTATTTATTTCACTCGACTAGGAGGGGTGGGAGAGGTCGAGGCGGTTAGTTGGGATAGGAAATGAAGAGATCGATCGATGCATCTCGTCGTGGAGCTCGTCAATTTCGGCAGAAGCAGAGCCTGCGATGGATCTTTTAGTCACGTCTTTCTTATTTCTCAACGCTCTCTCGTCCGTCAGAGAGACAAGTGAGCACGGTGATGTGATTGTGAGAGGGTGAGACAATGTCTAGTGGACTCCATACCAGATGCTTCCGTCGCTAGTAAGGTGAGGAGGAGGAGGGTATCCACTCTGCGACACTGATTCGTACGTCATCACACCTGTAATGGATGGCATTGGATACTGCAAAGTACCGTAATCATGAAGGAGCCTTGTAATCCTTGGCGGTACGGTAGAGATCGATTAGGAAGAAGAAGAAACGAAACAAGCAACCTTGTGGTGAGAGGAGGAAGAGTGCGAATAAAGGGAGAGAGAAGATCGTCGTCGGAGTTGTTGTTGTTTGTTTGTTTATTGAGACATGCAAAGTGTGAAAACAAAGTTGCTGTTGCAAAACGAACAAACAAACAACTTGTTGTGGAATAGGGAAATATAATCCTCATTCTGCGCACTCTTATGCTGTGTATTTCCCTATTACTGAATTAGTTGTATTACTGAACAAACGACGATTTTGTGTGAGTACTGTAGTTCGAAATATGAGTGCGTTCGCCTTACAATCGAGCAAGGGCTGGCACAGCTCCAAAAGGTCGATTCTCTGAAACTCCGGGTTTTGGGGTTCTCGAGGGTGCTGATGACGATGGGCATGGTCATTTTTCATATTGAGCCTCCGTTGGCACCAGATGACGCCACGACGAAAACGGTTTTTGTTGAACTTCTCAGCCCACGAGGTCGCTAAAATTAAGTGAAAATGTTTCCCGAGGTAGAATTTGATGCTGATCACGCCTGTCTAATTTATTTTTTGCTAATTATCTTAATTAATTGAAATAATACAACTTTGCGCAGAAGCGAAAGTAGTCTGCGCCTTTGGCATAGATCGGACCGGAATCGCGTGAATATCCTAATCCTAAAAAATGGTGTCTCTAAATAGTCAGAGCTCTGAGAAAATCGACTTATAGTGTAAACATCTTGTAAGTAAATTTGACGATCTTCCTCCGATCCTTTGATCTACCCGAGTCTCTCTCGATTGATCCCTTCCCCGTCTGCCTGTCTCTCTGCTCCCTCTCGTTTCCATGTGCTCTCTTCCCATCTCTTCGGCGGAGACAGGGGTAGATCAAAGGAATCCAATAATCAAGAGGAAGATGGGTATATTTACTCACAAGATACTTACACTACAAGTCGATTTTCTCAGAGCTCTGACTATTTAGAGACACCATTTTTTAGGATTAGGATATTCACGCGATTCCGGTCCGATCTATGCCAAAGGCGCAGACTACTTTCGCTTCTGCGCAAAGTTATATTTTTGCAATTAATTAAGATAATTAGCAAAAAATAAATCAGACAGGCGTGATCAGCATCAAATTCTACCTCGGGAAACATTTTCACTTAATTTTAACGACCTAGTGGGCTGAGAAATTCAACAAAAACCGTTTTCGACGTGACGTCATCTGGAGCCAACGGAGGCTCAATATGGAAAATGACCATGCCCATCGTCATCAGCACCCTCGAGAACCCCAAAACCCGAAGTTTCAGAGAATCGACCTTTTGGAGCTGTGCCAGACTCCTCCGGATCTGCTCGATTCTTAGGAAAACGGCCTCATATTACTATATTACAATCAGGAGTGGAATGAAATTGAGCATGCTTCTTCGGTCTAAATTAAATGTACCATTGCAGCGGAGATCTCGCTGGTATTACAAGCTAACATGTAAGGGCAGTAGGTGGTTGGAATAATGTATTTTCGGAAGCAGTGCTGGGAAGATTGCTCTTACCGCAATTTCAAGAACTATTATGGGTTGATTGCAGCTGAGATCTCGCTGGGGGGATGTTAATGTCTAGTAAAGGGTGTTTTAACTAAACATAATGAACTGTAAATTGCACTCGTTCGCTATATCATTGAATCCCAAATTCAAACTCATTACATGCATTCGTTGCAGCGGAGATCACGCTGGTATAAAGAGCTGGAATATATGATTAACGCAATTGTGCCAGAAAAATTGACTTTTTGTAATTCCGAAACGTTAACCAATTCATTGCAGCGGAGATCTCGCTGGGAGGGGGGTTAATGTCTAGTAAAGGGTGCTTTAACTAAACATAATTGACTGTAAAGTGCATCCGGTTGCTATATCATTAAATCCCAATTTCAAATTCATTACATGCATTCATTGCAGCGCAAATATCGCTGGTATAGAGAGCTGGAATATATGTTTAACGTGATTGTGCTCGAAAAATTGACTTTATTTGTAATTCCGAAACTTTAATCAATTCGTTGCAGCCAGAGTTTAAAAGGTACCCCAGAATTGATGGCCAAAATAACTCCTACCTCGACGTTTTTGACTCGATTTCTCGTCTAACCTTGTTATTTTTTGATACCCCCTTTCTTCCCTTTTAAACTCTGATTGCAGCGGAGATCTCGCTGGACCGCGCGCAGATGGCCGTTCGAACCAAAGGAGAGGAGCGCGACTCGCTCATGCACGAGAAGATGGAGCTGCAGGAGAAGATCGTGCAGGTACGGTAAGGGGGGAGGTTCGGTGGGGCTGATTGGTGATCAGCTAATACGCTTGTAGGAGACGCACGTTTTCTTGAGCAGTGCATGTTTGATTATGTGAATTGGTGTATTTTGTTTGACTATCAGCCATCCATTGATCACTGGATGATTGTGAGAAGGTGTAGAAAGGTTGAAACGGGGGTGACGTAGGTCGCGCACATAAAAATGCATTTGTGAGATTCAATTATTAGGAGAGCAAATAGTTCTACGTAGAGTCGTCGGATAATCGGTGATGCGTGACCTGTTGATAGTTGTAGGCAGACTGAAACGGGAGTGCGACGAGTTGTGAGAAAATTACTGCGTGCATTTTTTCTTCGATATAATTTTTTTTGCTCACACAACGGATAGAGTTTCATTAGCTATTTGGGAAACCCATTGAACAAAGTTATCCACTGAAACGAGTGATTCGCAAGTTGCCCAAAAATAATACATTGAATGAATTAGAGTTCGCAAGTCTCGTTCTGCTAACTGACAAGAGATCATAGGAAATTGAGAGAATCCTTCTTTAAATGAGTGTATTCACAATCGTATCTCGCGACAATCAAGCAGTCAATTTTACATTAGCGTTTGTTGCCGATCTGAAGCAGAATGCCCGCGTGGATTCCCGATTCATATTCGAATCATATTCCCTTGATAGCCTTGATCGTATCTCGTGTCAGGTGACGGGTGACTCGGAGATGGACCCGGACGACGTCGAGTGGCGGCACGACCAGACCATCGCTGCGGTGCAGAAGTGAGTTGGAGTAGTGCCAAACCCCGCCTGTTTGTTTTCAAAGTGTTGGATCGCCGAGTGCGCTTGTGCTTCACGAAGTGTATAGATTCGCCTGTTGGATTGTGAGAGTGTTGATATTCCGGTATTTCACTGTAAATAAACAAAAAAATGGTGATGTCGGGATTTTAAAAAAAATCTCGGTACTCGCGTCTTGCGCGCCTTCTGTGAATGAAGTATTGTGATGCTGTTGTTAATTTCATTATATGGGGGTGGAATAATTATTATTTTCTCGCCAAATTAGTCTCTTTTCAGCTACCGCAAGGAGCTCGCCCCGCTCGAGGCGTCGGCCACCCTCTACGCCAAATGGGCGGACGAGACGAGGGAGAAGAAGTGCTGCCCCGTGTGCGAGAGGACGTTCGGAAGGGATGCTGAGGGTACGGTGGGAGTGGTGTTAGGGCGGATTTGTGATTTGGTTGGATAGAATTGGTATGAGCGAAGGTCGCAATGTCAGCAAATGAATGACATTGCTAGAGGATGTGTAGGAGAAGTGAAACACGAATGGTATTTGGCGATAGAGCATTTGTGATTTATTTTTTCCGGTGATCATTTGATGGAAAATTGAGAGACTTGGATTGTTCGCTACAATTGAGCTTTTCTCATTTTTTGAAATGACTTGCGAAATGTTATTGACGTTTCAAAAAATTTGCAGGATATATGATGATTCTGAAACAGTTGATCCACCTGAAATAGAATAGTGTATATATATTAATTGATTACAGTAACAAGTATTCCTTGCAGGAGTGACGAAGCTGGCGCGCAAGCTGGCCGATCTGAGCATCAACATCCCGAAGGAGTCGGCCGAGTTGGCCGCTAGATTGGAGGAAGGTACGGTAGCATTGATTAGTGGATGGAGAGATAGCACAGCATATTTCATATTTTCATGACTAGATGAGGTTTTACTTGGGAGTTTGGCGCTTCTGAGTCGTAGTATAGTGGTGAATATTCTGTAGGAAACGTTTTTCTCCGCGTTGACAGCTCTTAAAAATAAGTTTCGAAGAATTTGTTTAGTCGCATCATTTCGCGTTCAAAATGATACCTTCTCTCCTTTTTCTATTCAACAAACACGTTTTCATACTATTCATAAAGGAGATGTTCGATTAGAACCAGACCGATAGCTTCTTCGTGAGAACAGTGTGATCGGTGCTATGGGGAATCGATATCACTGCGAAGGTTCTGCCGAGGATGATGGAGGGCATATGACTATAGCAAGCAATTAAAAATATTACAATCTTATTATTTTCAGAAGAGCAGGACGAGCGCAAGCTCGCGCAGGCGAAGAACTACGCGGAGCAGATGAGGTACGGTAAAGTTGAAGAGTACGGTAGGCTGGACGGTAGGACAGATTCGTGATAGCACCTGAAGGTGTACGGTAGCTTTGAAGAGTCGGGTAGGACATCTGCAGATACGGTAATCTATTCCATGTGCTCCAATGGAATAGATTACCGTATCTGCAGATGTCCTACCCGACTAGGCTGTCCATCGGGTCAGATTCGTGATCATTCCAGAACGGCGACGCGCAAGTGGGTCGAGGCGAAGACGGAGGTGAAGGCGGCGGAGAGGGAGGTCGAGGGTGAGTGCTGGTTCGGGGTTTGGGTCGGGTTCATGGTTCCTGGTTCCTGGCTCACATTCAGTCCGTTTTTCTCAGTCCCTTCCACAGTAGAAATAGTACCGTAAAGCCAACGGTACAATAACTCCCACCATGTGTTTTTAGTCGTCAAAAATTGTCTACCATGTGTTTTTTAACGAAAAAAATGTGTTAAAATAATCCCACCATGTGGTTTTTCGGTCGAATTTTCAACAAACCATGTGTTTTTAGAACGTCCCTATATTTGGTATTTCGACTCTGGTCCCTTCCTAATCTCCCCTCCCTCGCAGGTTGCTCCACCCGACTGGAGAAGGAGCGCGCCGATCTCGAGTTGATGGCGAAGAGGGCAGAGGCCGTTGTGAGGATCAAGGTAGGTTACCGTACTCGATCTGATTGGATGTTCGGTTGGGCAGGTTTATTATTTCCGTCAACGGTGTGAATTTCAAATCGCTGAAAACTGCTGTATGTTTGATTACTACAAACATCATCGATCGTCATATTGGAAGGAGCAGGACTGTGTGGTTTTGAGGAAGAAGTGAAACATCAGTGTGAAGTGCTTCATCCTTGCTAATTCTTTCCAACCAGGAATGGTCTGACTCTCTCATTTCGTAATGCTCTCTCGTCGGTGAGAGAAGCGAGAGAGCACGAGAAAGTGAGAGAGACAATCGATTGCTCTTTCCACCGAAATCCTCCTTGCTACAGTATACTCGTCATCGCAATGATTCCCTCATTCGCAGGCGGACGCATCTCTGATGGACTCGCACCTGGTCGCAGTGGAGAAGCTGACGGCGCAGCTGGGGGACGGAGCGAGGGAGTGGGAGAAGGTATACGGTAGGGGTACGGTAGGATGAGAAGGAGGGGTACTGTAGGCTTGGTAGTGGACTCTGTGATGGGAATGTATACCGTAGGGGTACGGTAGGATGAGAAGGAGGGGTACTGTAGGCTCACTCCACTCGGTGGTGGATGGTGGGACACTGTGATGGTAAGGTCTACTGTAGAGATACGGTACACAATAGGTTACTGTAAGTCATTAAATGATCGATCGATGCGCAGGTCGGCGCGCCGGCAGTGCAGCAGAAGCAGCAGGAGGAGGAGCAGCTGAAGAAAGCGGAGGTACGGTGGGGGAGAGGGAGAGTACGGTAGAGAGGGAGTGAGTGTATTGATTGATTTCGGAAAAATTAGAGTTATATTGGCTCCGCTCACATTGGGAGATCTTGAAGAGAGCCTGAAACGCAAGTGTGCGATTGGGTGTGTTGCTTCGATGAGAAGCGGCAGTCGATTAGCTTTCACGGAAAGCCGGGGATATTGAGGAGTGGGTGAAACGCAACTGTTGCGGGGAAGGAACGGCATGATTTCTACAGACGGACCTCGACGCGATCAACGCGCGACTGGACGAGGCGCAGAAGGCGGCTGCGGAGGTGAACAGGATCACGAGGTGAGGGAGGGGTGAAGAAGGTATCGTTGGGAGATGGCCGGTGGGGATATGATGAGAGCGTGAAACTGCAATGCAATAGTGTGCTTTTTGATAGTAAACAAAGAGGAGATGGGAAAGAGGATCACGAGGTGAGAAAGCGGTGTTGTTATGAACGAAAGGAATGAGCGGCATTGCATTCATAGTCAGTGTAACTGGTGTGGTTATGTTGAGTGGGTGAAACGAAAGGGCGCAGTGTTCGCACTGGGATCAGCAACGCCCGAGTGAGGAAGACGGGATAGGTCTAATATTTCCGACCGGGGAAATGGGATTGTGAAGACTGCGATTGTTGCGCTTATGCCGAGGAAGGAAAACAGTGAATTGTGCCATTTGAGATTGGTAATTTGGAATTGTGAATGCAGCACTTGGTAAAGTTATCGGTGTTGAATCAGATGTGCGTATAAATAGAGATGGAGAAGCACTGAATGTGGAGGATAATTTAAAATGTGCTCGTTCAACTCGTTTCGAAATCGCTGCAGGGCACAGCAAGTCAAGCGAGGGGAAAAGGTTCATTTGCTTGGCGGGGACATTTTCAACTCAAATCCGCCCTCTCACTGTACCGCCTATCGGGTCGCCGAGTCGGTTGGTAGAGAATGGGCTGAATTTCGCTCATTGTTCCCCTCATCACGAATTCGGGTGGTCGGTCTCTCTCAAAATAACCCAGTCTCTCTTCTCGCTCGACTCAAGTGAAACATATTCGAACGACTCACCAATCGCTTCGATTAAAAATGACTTCAATACTGCGATGAACATATCAGAAATCTGCTAATATTTGCTCAAAACGACCGATTTTCCTACTCTGAGGCTATCTCCTCTTCGGAGAATGGTGCTAAAAATATGGCGTTTGCGCAGAGCGTTCCCCAAACCCTTTCCACACATGGTGACGGTCCGAGCATGTTCTATTTTGATCCCATTCAGTAGTAATAGGTAAGAATGCATGAGAAAGTAGCCAAAAAGTGCAAAAATCAGCTGTTTTTGGTACTCTCGAGCTATCACCTCAGCGGAGGATAAAGATATTGACACGGCTCCTGTGCAGAGCGTTCCCTAAACCCTTTCCGCTCACGGTGACGGTCCAAACATGTTTAATTTTTATCTCATTCAGTAGCAGAATGCATGAACGTTCGAAAAACCTTGCCAAAACCCTCATTTCACACCGCTTTTCGCTCTCGCTCGGCGCGGAATAACTCGGCGGCACTTCGCCACGCAAATGAGGTATTTTCCCCTCTCTGACTTGCTGTGCAGGGTGAGGCAGGTTCGGTATGATTAGTTGGAGGAACACGAATGTGCTGGGGATCCGGATGGAGTGTATTGGGGGATTTATGTTGTTGGAGAAAAACCGGCAATTTATTATAGATAGTATAGCAGCCGGGAGTACAACGGGGTAATGGAACTCGAGAGGGATGTGATCACTCTTTGGTCTAGATGGTTGGACTAGACAGGTTGAGCAGATGGTTCACTGTAAATTCTAAATCTGTGGGTATCGCTCTGAGAAGCCCCGTTGTGCAAGGGTTTTCAAATCTGTAGAAGGTGCAGGAGCAGGGGCTGGATCGAAGCGAGAGCAACAACCGTGGATATTTTGTGATGGTGAAGCAGCAGAGTGCAGGGTCTCGTTAGCCACGCTTTGGAAAGTGGATTTTGATGGGAAGGAATGGTACAGATAAGATCGAGGCAAGTGAAGCAGGCGTGGATATGGTGATATGGTGATGCGGGAGTGTGCTGGGTCCCTGAAAGATAGAAAATCTCGGAGATTGCTAGAGATTAGGGCTGGCATATGAAGAGAATACGCTCCTCATTTCGCATTCTCTCTCACCGGTCCGCTCGGAGAGAGAGAACTCAGAATGAGGAGAGTTTTTCTTCATTTGCCAGCCCTACTAGAGATGCGGAACTAATAATGAGGTGTTGTTGAACAAGTACACAGTGCAAGTGATTTTTTTATTACTCGAGAAGAGTTGCTTCGATTATTGAAAGGTGCGGCAACATTGATATGGAGAGTGGGTGAAACTCAAGTGTGCGGTGTAGGGTTGGCAGAATGAATCCCTCTAGACCGCTCGATCCACGCTGAGAGGGAGCGGAATGAATCCGAGAATGAGGGGGAGGGGAAAATAGGGATTCAAGTGAATCCTTACGAGGATTCATTTGAATCCACGTTTTCTCCGAGTACAGTGAAGCGCCAAATACCGTTATTTTTCATATTTCATATTTTGGATATCCCGTAGGCTCGATTAGCAGTGTTTCCCTATTGAATATTTGCCTCTGCTTACGCAGTATTGTAAAAATAAAGTAATACTAAAATGATACGGATTACTACGGCAGGAGCACTATTTTGCGAGTTCTCCACTCAAGCATAGTCAAAAAGAAATCCAAAGCCCACTGTGGTAATTCGAGACTCCATTATGTCTGTTTACGATTGTTCTAACACACAATTCAACTACCAACATTGCGCAAGTTCAAATTGGACTTTCGAAATTATCATATTTGAACTCGGGTTCTTGACGTTCATCGAGCCTCGCACTTGTTTGATATGACGACCAATGCGCTTTCATTTCGAAGATCTTGTCACGCGTTTCAGAAACTAGCGATTATCACTCGCTGGTCAGGCAAAGCGAGAGAGCGTGCAGAAGTGAGAGAGTCGAACTAGACTCTAGCCCCGACATGCCGAGACGTAGATTGATTGCAGGGAGATGAACGAGCTGCGCGACCGCATCCTCCGCCTCGACGAGGACGTCGTCCAGAGGGCGGGCATCGAGGAGAGGCTGCAGGTGAGATCGATAGGTTACGGTAGGTTTTGGAGTACGGTAGGTTACGGTAGATCAAGGACATTGTAGGTTACGGTAGGAGGGCGGGAGACTGCAGGTGAGGGATACGGTAGGAGAAGAATAAGTATCAAGAACTGACTTTTCAGTTTGGATTCGGGGTTGCTAGGCATTGGTGGTCTGGGGTTTTAAAATAGCCCTGGATAAGCAAGCAACAAAGACTCATTTTTCACTTCGCTAGTCTTTGATCTCCCTCTGATCTCTTTGTTCATTCGCAGAAGTGCTACGGCGAGCTGCGCGCGTGCGAGGAGCGATTCGCGGAGATCGCCAGGGAAGGGCCGATGAGGGACCAGGAAGTGGAGGTACGGTAGTATTGATTGATTGACGAGGTACGGTAGAAGGAGTATGGGAGCGATCATCGGGTGTCGGTCTCGATTTGTTTTGTGGGAGGCAACAATGAAATTATTGATTTTCGCTGCGCAGTGATGAATTAGTAAATGCAAGGGGTGGGATTCGATAATTGCAAGGGGTGGGATTCGATCCACCCACCATGTGTTGCACCATGTGTACAAAATGCAAGCGCCATAGACCTCTAGGCAATGGATCCGACTCTACCTATTTCATCTCTGACTCTACGCATAATTTGTTAACTGTTCATGACGAACAGAGTTAAAAAGGGTAGAAATGGGGTATCAAAAAATAACAAGGTTAGATGAAAAATCGAGTCGAAAACATCGAGGTATGAGTTATTTTGGCCATTTTTTCATTGAAAGCAACAAGGTATGCCATTTTTCACCAGAAAACCACAAGGTATGAGTTATTTTGACCATTAATTCTGGGGTACCTTTTTAACTCTGGACGAATGTATCCGCAAAATCAGAGCACCCATTCACCTTGGCTCTTTGTGTCTAGAGAATAACACGAATCGTCCATGTAATACACGGTGTACGTTTTCTTTTTGACATGCACCTGGCTTTCTGGAGTTACCGGGAGAAATTATCCTTGTCAGAGAACACTGCTTCACTCATTCCATCCCTTCCAGTTCGCCCGTGGCCAGCTGCAGACGGCGGAGCGCGCGACCCGTGCAGCCGAGAGCGAGGTCACGACTGCAGTGAATAGTGAGTGAAGATTGGAGGAATGGTCTACTCTCTCATTTTCCTGTGTTCTCTCGCTTCTCTAACCGACGAGAGAGCATTGCGAAATGAGAGAGTCAGATCATTCCTCGTGGATTGCGTTTGGCAGGCACTGCGGCATATCAGCCATACGATTCCTTGTTTGATCTTGTTAGTTAGTGAGTGGTTGCGACCTGCAAACCATACGGATTTTGAGAATTAGAACTTTGATCTAATTGTAAAGCCGAAATGGAATACTTCTCGCCAGTCGAGTTTGTGCGGCGCCGCGTGGCTATCCCTTCTTGACGATCATGTTCTTTAATGCGATAGCGATCACGGCCAATAAAATTACTATTTCTAACTTTAATTATTATTGTTAATGATTGCAGAGATCGCTGAGCGGAGAGATCGTCTCACGCGGATGGCCGACGAACTGGAGCATCTCCAGAGGAACATGGGCGATGTGAGTGGGGTTACGGTAGGAGGTGAGAGGAGTACGCCGTCGAAACGATATTGTATATAAGGGCATTTGTGATTCTCATAATGGGAGATATTGTGTTGGTAAACAGGGAGCGTAACCCATTGTTGCTACGCAAGGCGAATAAGCTATGTAACCACTGTGAAACACAAAAATCCGAGGGGTTTCGAGAACCGACATTTTGTTTATGCGGGAGTTATGCAACTTAATAAATTCAATTAGCATGTATTTATTTAATTAATATTAAAACCAATTAATTCAAATACTACTCCAGATGGACGCTTGCCGCTCCACTCTTTCTCGCTGCGACGAGCGACTGGACCAGCTGCGGACGCGGAAGGCCGAGGTCGAGCACGAAGTGACGAAGGTCGGAGAGGCGGTGAGTATGAGGGGTACGGTAGGAAAATGGGAATCGAGAAGTGAGTGAGTATGGTAGGATGAGGATATTGTAGCTGTGGGAAAGCATGAAGTGGCCAGAGTGGGAGAGGCGGTGAGTACAGTAGAATTGTGGCAATCGATAAGTGAGTTGAAAATGGTAGGATGAAAGCAGCTGTGGGAGTCGGAAAATGTTAGTTGATAGATAAGAGGCAGAGGTAGGAGATAGTGTAGGGGGTTTTTGTGTCGAGCAGTTATGTTCGTGTTTCGCAAATTTGGTAAAGTGAGATATGGAGAGGATGAGCCAATATGTTTCTTTGTTATTTTATTGAAATAAGTAAATTTTACTTATCGGGGCGGACGTTTAATTGTGTTTGGGTTGTCGACGGTAGTCGTTTCCCACGCACACGCGTGCTTCAAGGTGCGCGTAAACGACTGTGTGTAGGAGAAGGAACGATGGTTCTCCTTGAATGATGAAAAAAAATTCCTACTGCGTCAGCTTGCTTGATTTTCGTTGGAATAGTTTTTGTATTCACCCTGTTGCAATAACAATAACTGATGGCGTCGTGTTTCACGTCGCTCATATCGCGCAGTGCAAATGTGCGGTGATTATTCTTCATGTACTGCAGGAAAAAAATCAAAAAAATCTATTGATTGTTGTTGTTCTTTCTCTTCCTCTTTTTGATCTGGCCACTCTCATAACTTATCGATTCCGATCCTCCTCCTCTCCAGCAAGACAAGCGACGCGTGCTCACCGACCAGTTGATGCTCATCGAGAACACGAGATCACTGGCCGTATTCGAGAAGGAGCTCAAGGATCTGAGGTACGGTAGATATGGTGGGTGGAGACGTGATCGGGGCTGCGGTGATTGAGGTGCTGTAGTCTACTACAGTAAGTGAGGAGCTGTAGTCTGAATAAGCACAGATGCCAGCAGTTTGGTGCACCAGAAAGATGCTAGATTGATACGATAGTCCCGAGGGTCACATGCATTATCGGGCCGATACAGTATCCCTTTGCAGTGGCTCGGAGGAGGAGAGGGTCGAGATGGAGCGCAAGTACGATGGAATGGAGCAGAAGAGGTGAGAAAAGATGGTTTAACTCTCTCGGTTTGGCATAGTCTCTAGCTCTGTTTTACCGGCCAGTGTAGGGGTGAGCTGTGGTTGCTATTGTTTTTTTTTACTTCGAGGCGGAGGAGAATTATATTACCTGCTCCCACTCACTCTTTAGGAACATCCTGAAGCATGGATCTTGTTGTAGATCCAACAAGTTGGGCTACTTTCCTTGTAGAGTGTTTGAGCAGCGAGGAGTTTTAGAGATCAAAGATCAATTCCAATTCATCCTTCTCCTTCCAGATCCGACCTGCTGCGGTCGCAGGGCGAGCTGGACGGGCAGCTGAGGGCGGTCAAGGATGAGGTGAGGGGATTTACTTATTTATTGACTGATTTATTAGATTAAAAATAGGATTTTGTTAATTAAAAATTGTGGAGACCAAGAAAATCTATAATCGTTCCACAAGACGCGCAGTGAGTCATGTATCAATGATGAATTGTGCACTGATGCTCAAGATTTTGATTGTTCTTGAAGAAAAGAGCTATCTTACATTGAATCGAGCAGCCGCCTCTCGCTCGCATAGACAGGCTGAAACACGAATGAGCGCTGATTTTGAATTTTTTATTGTTTGTTCTTAAGCTATTCGTTTCTGAAATGGCTTTGCAGGAGTAAACTAAGTAGTAAGATTCAGCGCTTTAACAAATTTTTTTCTATACTGTGTGAAATATGTGTCACATTGCATCGAGCAGTCGCCGCTTGCTCTCATAGCCAGGCTGAAACTCAAATGTATCCTGATCGTTATTCACGTTTTTTTTGTGAAATTTCATATTTTCTGGCCTATTGTCTGGCGATCTTTGCTCTCCCTTCTCTGATCTTTGATCTCTCTGTCAGGTGGACGAGCTGCGGGCGCGTCTCACCTCTGGCGGTATGCGCGCAGCCGACGAGAAGTTCATCAAGGCACTCGCGAAGAAGATGGTCTACGGGCACGCTGTGGATGTGGGTTGATGAGAATTGATTGAAACATAAAACAGTCAGGAACAGGATGGTCTGAACAGGAAAAGGGTGTTGCGAGCCTGGGGTGGGGTAGAGGGCAAGTTGTGGATGTGGCTTGATGAGAGAATACGGTAGACATTGGGTTACGGTAGAGTTATCGACTGGATCGGTCAACGAAATATAATAGTAATTTGCTCGCGTGTGGCAGATTTGAGAAATGACCAGGTAAGTTCGAGCTGTGTGGTGGAGTCATACCAGAGGGAGCACTGGCATTTCAGTTGTCTCGTGTTTTCTAAAAAAAAAAGTTAATTACAATGCCTTGGTGACGCCGACAATAAGGCATCTCGCTGATGTTGATCAATAATTTACAAATACCGTAATCCTCTCTTCTCTGCAGGACCTGCAGCAGTACATCGACGCCGTGGACAAGAGCATGCTCGACTTCCACAAGGTAAGGTCCCGAGGGGAAGAAATGGGGTACGGTTGAAACGATAACCCTGTATGGTAGGGATGGAGTACTAGTGGACGAGCGTGCGGTAGCAATCGCGACACCTGGATGAGTTGTGTTTCGCAGAGGAGACATGTTAGGTAGAAAGCGAAGAAGAGCGATATTGCGGCTGTTATCTCAATTTAAAACGCGGTCCACCTAAGAACGTCGAAGGGGGTGGCACAGATGCTCAAAATGGTCTCCGGCGGTTCAAACTTGGTGGTTAGACTCCCTAGGGATGGGATACACTTCAGCCAAAAATTTGGACCCAAAAGTTGATCTTTGATCTTTGAGATCGAAAATTTTTATCGTAATTTTACCCCCACAATTTATACACCATTCGATAGAGCATCAAAAGTTATGTAAAGGCTCCAATTTTCAAAGGTTTTGGACTTCAACTTTTCGAGAAAATCGAGAAAATGTCGAAAAAACGATGACTCAACATTTTCAGAATTTTTTAAAACTATTTTCCAATAATTTCGTCCTCCTAGAAAATTGAGGTACGTTGTGAAATTGTATGGAGAATTTAATAAAAAATATCTCGTTTATGTGGGACATACCAGACCATCACTTTTTCTCAAAAAACTAGCACGCAATCGTCGACGCAGGTTCGAATCCGCCTCCCCACATCAATCTTTTGCCAACTTTTTTTCGTCCCCAAATGAAGCTTTTTCACCATAAAATAACTTTTCATATGTTTTCACAATAGTTTGGCGCTATTTTGTCAACTTTGTAGATGAAATTAGAGTCGGACCTCTCATCTACTTTTTCACATAAGGGGGGACCCTTATGTGAAAAAAGCCAAAAAAAGCCACCAAATTTTTTCACCTGCAAAGTTGCTAAATCATTGTTAAATTAACGTAAATACTTACTCAAAGTGAATTGACGACGAAAAAACATCATTTGGAGAAAAAAGTTGGTTACTCATTTATCACATAAGGGGGGACCCTTATGTGAAAAAGTGGGGGAGAGTTATAACTCTCCCCCACTTTTTCATAAGTATCATAAGTATCATAAGTATTCTCGCTGCGGCAAATGGACATAAAAAAATATTATATTTGACAGTTTCGAAAAAATCGATATTTTTCGAGGGTCAAAAAATCGACTTTTCAGAAACGAGTTTTAAATGCGAGGAAACTCCATTTTATGAATCTCCGATACTTAAAACGTCTTAAACCACTCAGAACCGCTATTATTTGGTTCACGCAGTGAAGATTTCGACGAAGAATTGAAAAAAATGAGCTCAAACATTGATCTTTAAGGCGATAGAACTTGGCATGTATACGGTGAATTGCTTTGCGAAAAAGACGATCTGTACCAGAAAAGTACGTAGATTTCGAATCTGGAAAGATCTCATCGGAACATCTGAAAAAAATTTCGGGGGAAAGTGATTTTCTGGTCCAGAAAATGATTTTTCAAAAATATTTTTTCTCGTATTTTTTGCTCAGTTTTGTGTTCAACAGCAAAGTTGTTCAGTTTTTCATGGCGGTCATTTTCCGCTTTTGCAGAAGTTTCTAACATAACTTTAAAGCAAGTTATGAATTTTCGAAGTTTGAAACTTACAAGCGCCGGGTTTAGGGTGTTTTTGGTACCTCGGCCTATCCAAGTCAGGGATTTGTTACTAGACCATAGGTGCATGAACCCTCAAAATTTGGGGCTGATCGGAGCACTTTGAACATTTTGTAAATGGCCACATGCGATCTCTCAGAAGAGCTGTGTTATGAACACAATTAATTTAGTAAAGAACTCAAAACAACTCTTAATCAACGTAGAGATAGATAAAAAGTGAATCGGCATCGAAAACGCTTTATTTGGGGACGAAAAAAAGTTGGCAAAAGATTGATGTGGGGAGGCGGATTCGAACCTGCGTCGACGATTGCGTGCTAGTTTTTTGAGAAAAAGTGATGGTCTGGTATGTCCCACACAAACGAGATATTTTTTATTAAATTCTCCATACAATTTCACACCGTACCTCAATTTTCTAGGAGGACGAAATTATTGGAAAATAGTTTTAAAAAATTCTGAAAATGTTGAGTCATCGTTTTTTCGACATTTTCTCGATTTTCTCGAAAAGTTGAAGTCCAAAACCTTTGAAAATTGGAGCCTTTACATAACTTTTGATGCTCTATCGAATGGTGTATAAATTGTGGGGGTAAAATTACGATGAAAATTTTCGATCTCAAAGATCAAAGATCAACTTTTGGGTCCAAATTTTTGGCAGAAGTGTATCCCACCCCTAGGGAGTCTAACCACCAAGTTTGAACCGCCGGAGACCATTTTGAGCACCTGTGCCACTTGACCTCCGGATTTCGACGTTCTTAGGCGGACCGCGTTTTAAGCAAACATTTGAATGGCCCGATAGATCGGCACTCGAGCTGTGCTCTTCCGGCAGCTGTCTTTTGATGTTCCATTTTAGCACCCTAGGCTGACAATAAATTTCATACTGTATCAATCGATAACTGTGCCATTGACACTTTACTCGGAGGACTCGCAATTACGGTGCTAATCGATATTCCGTGCAGGAGAAGATGACGAAGATCAATCGGATCGTGGACGAGCTGTGGCGGTCGTGCTACAATGGAGGCGACATCGAGACGATCAGGATCATGTGAGTACGGTAGGATACGGTAGTGGAGGAGTACGGTAGGGGTACGGTATCTAATTAGAGTACGGTAGGAACTTCAGTCAATAATTGAGGAGGAATATCGTGTGAATGACAAGAGAAAAAATGTTTGATGGATGGTATAATTACGAGATTTGCTGAAATCATTGGATGTGTTGTAGTTAGTGCTAAATCGCAGAGGTGAAACAAATGCTCACCTGCAGCTTTTTTTCAATTTTTTTAGAAAAAGCTATGCACATTGCATAAAACTTAGAAAGAAGTTGAAGTGCCTAACTGAAGAAGCGAAAAGCAAAAGTGCCTGCTCATTTTTGTAAAAGAAATGAAATGCAAGCGCTGTCTAATACAAGTTTTGCTAATTATAGTCCTGATGCTTCATGAGTTATTTCTAACTGCCTAATTCTGTCATCATCCATTTCCTCCTCAGGTCCGAGCAGACGACGGAATCAGAAGGCAAGCGGAAGACGTACAACTACCGCGTGATGATGGCGTTGGCGTCGGGCGCGGAGGTGGACATGAGGGACAGGTGCTCGGCCGGACAGAAGGTACGTACTAGGGTGGCAAATTTGACTCCACGGGTCACTTTTTTAGAGCATCTCGACGGGTCGGAGACGGGTTAGACGGTTATTCGTACCCTCTGGCATAGTTCCCCTCCCCTCCCTCTCGACCCGTCTCTGACTCGTCTCAGACGGGTCAGAGACGGGTCGAGGGCCTTGTTGCGTTTTTTCTAAGTAAGCAAGATAAATTTTATATGAATCAATTCAGCATTTCGAGAGCTTTCGATTGAATACGGATTGGTGTAAAATGTATCTCATTTATTTAGCCTAAAACCGTAGAAAGGCCCTCTCGACCCGTTTTCGACCCGTCTGAGACGGGTCGAAACGACTCATTCGTACCCTCTGGCATAGATGACGGGTTATCCGTAGAGAGTGAGGCTGTAAATGAGTCTCTCACGGATAACCCGTCCATGAGGGTAAACAGAGACGGTTATCCATGAGTCAGATTCGCCACCCTAGTACGTACGGTGGGGGGCACGATTGATGTTGATTTTAGTTGGTGGGTAGTGATGTATCTCGTTTTGGGTAGAAGGTGAAGAAAGTGGGAAATTATTTCTTTGTTTCACTCAAGTGTTCTAAGAGGAAATGAATGCTGGGAATGATGGTTAGACGGCTTGATCGAATAAAAAATTAAAGTTGATTACTGTTGGATACAATAACAGTGCTTTTTCAATCGTTCGACTGGGGATTGTCTAAAACAAATTTAACAATATCATTACCGATCTCGGAAACTCTCCACCTTTTTGTTCTATGATTCATGGTGGAGATGTAGGCAGGAAAGAAAGAAGCTTTCAATCGTCCACGAATACATTTCTTTAAACAAATATAATTGTCGGAAACTCCACCGAATTATTATTTTCATAGAGTGTATGTAGGCAGTAAAAATGGATGTTTCCAATGTTTTAGACTTTGTACTGTCTACAAAACATCACTCCCCATCCTCAGATGCTCGCCTGTCTCATCATCCGGCTCGCCCTGGCCGACACCTTCGGGCAGAACTGCGCGACGATCGCCTTGGATGAACCGACGACCAATCTGGATAAGGACAAGGTACAGTGTGATAAGATATTAGGAGTCTGGACAGGGATTTTCAAAGCGGATTCCTGTCGAATGAGGGAGGATGGAAGAATCGTGTTTCGCTGATCGCTTGTAATCGTAAGGGATGACGGTCGCTAATTTACTGCCGTTCGTCCTTCACAAGCCTTTACAAAGTCAATCCTTCTTACTTCCCTCATGCGGTTGTCGCTCAGATCACATTTGGAGTAGAGAGCGAAATCGGATACGGTAGGATGAAAAGGTCAGACTCATGATTCAATTCTCAGGTGGACTCGATGGCGGAGATGCTGGGCGAGCTGATCACGGTCAGGTCGAGCAAGGACCACCTCGAGAACGTGAGTGGTGTGTGGTGTGGTGGAGGAGTACGGTAGTGGTGCGGCGAGTGCGGAATGGAGAGGCGACGTATCTGAAATAGGATAAAATCGGTGATGCAGGGCGGCCGCGGCATCCAGATGATCGTGATCACGCACGACAAGCGATTTGTAGACAAGTGAGTTGGGCGTAATTGTAAGAAGGATGTACGGTAGTGAGGAGGGCTGGGTCAGATTCATGATTCATGAATATGATGGATAATATAATTATCATACTACATCACAGTTTGTTCAGATGAGGGTTACGGTAGGGTGCAGAGTTGCGTCAGATCCATGATTCTCCCCCTATTGCAGACTGTGTCTGCACGTGAAGCCGGAGTACCGCTACGAGGTGACGAAGAACGGAAGTGACGCGTACTCGACCATCCAGAGGATGTACACCAATGGGTGAGTTATTGAATCTGACCCGTCGAACTCGTTTATTATGGAGCGAAGGGAGGGGTACGGTAGACTAGGTGACTACGGTAGGCGGGTACAGTAACGAGTAATTACAGGCTGACACTAGTTGAAGTTGATTGCATGAAAAGTTTTGGTGAATTATTTTTTTGAAAGGAATGCGCATTAAGAGACCGTCTCCATAAAAAATCACCATAGGGCGGACATGCCCCTAGGAAACGGATACAGACCACCATACTATCATCATGGAGAGTGGTCAAGACCTTGTTTACAAAATCGATAAAATTGGGATGCCGCGACGCGTACGCGGCGCGTCGCATGCGCGCGAAATTTGAAAACGTGATTTTCATAACTTCTCAGCCGAACAAGTTAGGCTCGAAATTCTTTCTGCATTATGTTTGGCTGCTCCAAATTGCAAACTTTCATCGGAAAACTTCGTTCGGAATCGAATCTAAAGTTGATTTTGGAACCTCAAAAAATGGATTTTCGGTGTTTTCAGCCACTTAAAGGAAGGGGGGAGAGGTCCCACATAGCACACAATGTAGCGCCTATGTGCCCGGTATTGGTATGCCACATTTGAGAGAAATCGGTTTTACCACAAGTAGGGAAAAAAATTTCCGAACATTGTCCACTGCCAAAGTCCAAAGATCAAAAGTTCAGTTTTCACCTCAATTTTTCTTCAGTTGGAA